>MU182153.1:120842-161083 GCA_016904865.1 Pissodes strobi
ATAAAATCGGGAAGATTTTCCATTACACTGGATATGGGTCTCTCGGGTTTCTGTCTCTCCAATAAAGACAATTTTGTCTATGAGCTTTATCATTTAAGAAAAATGTATATTTGCCGCTGAAACACACGTGACGTAGATAGGTGGGATATTCCGCAATTATATCCGTCATTATTTCGCTCTACTCTTCTATTTGTGTCATCTTCGGTTAACTGACGTGCCACTTGGATCTTGTAAATGTGAAACCTAAACAAAAACTCTTCACGCAGTATAAGGACATACTTCACAGACATACGCTACATCGTTGGGGATTGACTACCGTTTCACCAATAACAATAATAATTTTCTTTCGAGATATGTGGATTACCTGGTGGCTTTTTGTTATTTACGCTACTTGTTACTGTAGATCTAGCTATAAGTTTCCTAAGATATTTTGTACAGAGAGGGATTTGGAAAACGACCATTAAATATTCTTTCAGTCTCGTGAGAATTACGCGTTGCGCCATAAGTACGTTTCCTAAAATATTGACAGCACTGTATTTCAAAATGTCGTCGAGAAACTTCCGACAGACTTTTTATGTATCAAGAAAAAAAGGAGGAGTTCATTTCCAGCATATTCTGAATAAAATGTGTAATTTTTTTTCTTATATAATAACATTAAAAATACCGCCGCGCCGTTGTTTATGGCAGTATTGGCAGTGGCACAAACACTAAAGAGAGATCCTATGGCACTCGACGAACGGTGTGCGAGCTATAACTGTATTGCGCCCTGACTTAATATTTTACGATTATAAAGTACTCGCTTCAAAATGATGGAGCGTAAGCCACCTCTCCCCATTTAAAGTTTAATTTCAAAATGACGCCTAGCGGCCGTCTTGAGTTCTTTATTTGTCAATTTGCCCCAAAAAGGTGACATCTATGTAACCATTTTTCGATCTCATGTTTCAATTTCCTAACTTGATCGGTTAAAAAATAAGGGGGAGATTAAAGGAAATCACTATATTTAGATACTAAAGTACAACTAAAATTTAAGCCTTACCTTCAACAGATTTGTATAATAATCAACTCCTTTTTGGTTCACTTTCTGGGTAGTACCATAAGGTAAAATCCTAGGCCAAGAAATAGAAAATCTATAGAACTGGGCACCCATTTCTTTAAGCAAAGCAACATCCTCTTTATATTGGTGATAGGAATCACATGCAACATCTCCATTAGTATTATCCTTAATTACAGACGGATTATTATGAACAAAATCGTCCCACATGCTGGCCCCTTTTCCATCTTCGTTCCATGCTCCCTCGATTTGATACGATGAAGTTGAGACCCCGAATTTGAAGTCTTTTGGGAAGCTTTTTGTGTTTAGGTCTAAATCGTCTGAGGCTGAAGCGCTGAAAAACGCAAAAAAATTTAAGTGCTATGATATATCTTAAGTTATTGTAATATTCAGAATATCGTACTTTACATGCCATGCCGACTACCTTTTGTTTGATTTACCTAAGAACTTGGGGGATGGCTGGAGATGCAAAATAAACAATTTTACCAATACAACATAAAAAATACTACCTTAGGATGGATAATATGGTAGAATTATTCTTAGATAATAACATATATTTCTTAAAATATTTACTATTTTTCGATATTTTTTAAATAAACGCTCTAAGTAGGCGGCAAAACATACTGGAAATCCTGAACGCATAACATTTCATGCCTACTGGAATTTGTGAAAATGGAATTATAAACGGTTAAAACATAATGAGCACCAATTTATCATCCAATTTTTTGTTATATCGCAGTGGCACACACACTAATGGGAGATACTATGGCACTCGACGAGCGGTGTTGTGCGAAGATGTTGAAAGACACGGTCCTTAAATTGTTGTAGATTGTAATTAGGGGGAAACATATGTCATGGGAGTGAGTTCCTGATAGTGATGCAGTGCGCCAGACAAAGCAGTCCTTGTAAAGCGACATTCTAGGTGTTTCCAGCTGTACGGCGAACGGGTGCGCTCTTGCCGCTCTAAGTCGATTGATCTTGTAATTATCCTTCTCATCTCCGCCGTCCTCATTACACTTTGTAGATGTTTAAAGTATTTGCGATGTAATCTACATTAACTGAAAATTGCAATTTTTCTGTAGTCTTAGATTTGTAAGGCCCTTTTTATAAACTAAAATTCAAATTTATAACCATTAGATTTAATAACACACATTATGAAGGTACATATATCATGTTTAACGCTTAACTGATATTAACCTTTAACTTAGTTTTAATCCTATACCAATATTCTTATGTAATATGATAACAAGTTGGTAAGTAAGTTATAATTGTAGCTTAATATTTATATGATTCCCTTTAAATTATGGTTCAATAAACAAGATGCCAATCCAGTGGAATTACCCACGCCAAGTTTTTTTATAGAATTTTGAGAATACTTTTGATTTTTCTGTCGAGCCAGTTGTCTTCTGAATGGTTTGCAATGTAACTTCCTTTCTTTGAGCTGCTGAAGTTGCCCCGTGTCGCGTGCTGTGTGCCCCAAAGATTTCCGTGTTTATACTGCTGGCTTTTAGTATTAACTTGACCCATCTGCTAATGGTTTGACTGCTGTCTGGGTGATAGGGCTTTTTGTGAGTGAGTATTACATTTTCTTTGGTTTTGCTACTTATGGCATCGATTGCATCTGCAAATGCAACGATCTATTAGCATATTTACAGTATATGTGAATTCAGGTTGATTAATAAAATAAGGTAATATCAAGCTAGGTTGAAGCCTGTTTAAGCCACTTGCTTTTATTTTATCCGGGAATCTGATTTCAATTATGTATTCATATTTAAAAATATTGTATATTTTTACTTCCGGGTTCTCCGTGATTTGTGTGCCGTTATTAGTATTAAGAGTGTTACTAGCTTTAAAGTTAGATTTGTAGATTTAAGAATTCGTGAGGGTACATGCTCTTTAAGCGCTGTAGAACTGGGTAGGAATCCCAAGTAATTGAGTATTTTGGTTTTGGGGGTCTTATGTTAAATGTTCCATTGAGAAACCTTTTTATAACCGCTTCGTCTTTTGTTTAATATTCAATTGACAATTGAATGTTTAGGAGCTCAAGAATAAGTTTACGGTTTTGTTATATATTTGTTGGCGCTTAAAAAAACAGAAATTCCCCTATTTTTTGTAAGTATTTCCGTATTGTTTGAGGGCGCTATCTGTCAATGAAGAAATAATCACTTTTATCGCTCCATTAGGTACGCTTTGTTATAGAAAAGCTCTCCTGACAATGAGGAAGTTTCATCAATTTTTTTATTTTATTTTTTTTTATTATTGCTGATTTCGATAGCTCATGAAAAATAAGTGAACACGTGTTTTTTCTTTTTTCGCTAAGCCGAAAAATGAGGCAGATACAACGTCTTGAGATGTGCTTATGACGTCATAATACATATGAATTGTTTCGTCACACCATGCATAGTATATCTATATATACAAAACTAAAAACTGGTATAGCTCTTGTAATATTCATCTTTAGTGGAAATAAAAAAATACGTATCGATTTCTTTTTCACTGTTCTATAGTTTGCAATAAAAAATAATCAGTTTAATTTCTCAGGAAACTACCTAATTTCCCTACAGCCAGAGAAATTTTCTTCCACAATGGTTGTTTCTCTCTGCAAGGAGATGTGAGTAAGTATTTTTCAGGGTAAAAGATAATAGACTGTTCTGCCAGTAGGTCCCTTTTCTCTTGTATAAACCCCAAAAATGAGCATGGTTGCGGGGGAATAACTACGCTTTTTTCGGAATTTATATAAAACCTAAATCTTGTAATGTTTGTGTAATTTTATTTATACTTTTAAGCAATTCTCTTTTGAATTACCAATAACTAGCCAATTGTCTAAGTAGAGTTCAGCTTTTATACCCTTTAATTTTACATATCTTACAACTGGTTTCAGTTTTGTGAAAAGATATGGAGCTGTACATAAACCAAATGAAACACAATTAAATTGGTATAGTACGTTGCAAAAAACGAATCTTAACAACTTTTTTGACTACTGTGCATAGGGATAAGGAAATATGCATCTTTAAGAGATCAGTTTTCCCCAAGAATGCGTATTTTGAAATTAAATTTTTGCCGTCCTATGTAGTCTTCTACTTTGCTAACCGGAGTGGTGTCCTATTGAAAGGGGTTTTATAATCCTGTACCCACTCTATTATTGAACTGCTTACCTTTAATTTCTGCCAATTTTTAACGTATAATTCTAATTCAGACGGTTGGCTAATTAAATTATTAAAAGGGAGGGCTAAGGCACTAATCCCACGGACTATAGTTGTTTCTGTAATTGATACAGTAGTTGGCTTGGCAGGATTTAGTACTCTCTTCGAGATTTAATTTTGACGGTCTGAGGACATTGCAGTTGCTAGCTGGTGGATACTTCTCTATCATACTTTTTTTTTTATCTTTTAGTCCTTTTAATAAGTAATTGACCCATCTAAACTATCTGAGTTGTAGTTCTGGCCTCGCAGGTGTGATTTCGTCGGTTTTTTTTGCCTACACCTACACAGCTAGGTGGTCGTTACTTTGGTCAGGACCATCTGGTGCTTCTGATGTTGGTAAGTCTTGATTCGGATAAGTTATTTCCTCAGCTAGCGTGAGAGGATCTTCTAATGCATTTGCAAATGCAAAAGAGTTTCCTTGGTTTTGCTACTTATGATATCGATTGCATCTGCAAATGCAACGATCTATTAGCCTATTTACAGCATCTGCAAATGCTGCAATTTCTGTTTTTGAACAGAAAAATAGGTTCATGTTCACTATCTGCAACTGCAATTGCAGACAGTGGCTACGATCGATTGTATCTGCTAATACAACGAACTATTCACCTTTTTGCTTGCTGCTTAACCCTGGTTATGCTTTCGACTGCATCTGCAAATGCAACGATTTTTAGTTTTGGAAATAAAATTCAATTCTGATAACACATAATGTAACCTAATATATAAGAACACCAACTCAACTCAAAATCTAGAATACTTTTCTTTATATGCCCAGCTTCTTTTATTTCATCCCTAATTTTACTTGAATGCTCAATTTTTTAATTTTTTTTACACATTTACATCTTAATGGTTTATTAACAAAATGACCTAAATCAGTTTCGAGTATTGTGTCTTTACATGATATTACGGCATCTGACGATATTTCAGCTTCATCGAACTTTTTAATTTTAGCACACAGAAAAATTAAGTCGCTTGTGCTGATGCCTGTGGCTTAGCCACCTGAAGTTGTGTTATACCGATCAAATATTCTGTGTGATCTTCGTCTTGAGAAATATAATTATTGTCCCTAATGTCATCGCGTTTGGACGTAAATGGTTTCAAATTTGGCTCAGACTGTGATTTCGTCGAACATAAAACATTTTCGCAATTTTTCTCTAATTCCAATTCTTTTTTTAGTTTTATTTTAATTGCGAGCGCTTTTATATTTTTTTTCTGGCCACTCATTTTTAAAACGTAGGAAAAATTAGCGTATCAAATACTAAAACTATAAGATAATGGTAAGGTAATGCTCTTGGCAACAGGTTAAAATATGTCAACAAAACGGGAGTTCCGTAATGTCAAACCAAAAGACACTGGCGCTCACTGCGAATCAAATCAGGACTAATCCTGATCTGCGACTGACGAGTGTCGCGACGCTGATGTTACCAAATTTTTCATTAGGTATTAAATTATACAGAACTTAATTAAAAATAATCCTTGCTTGACAGAAAGGTGTTCCTAGATTAAGTTGACAGAAACCTTCAACATAAGCCTGGGGGGTCCCAACGCATTGCGTTTACTTGTCTTATGGTAGTTACGCCACTGGTAAGAGGGTTGCAATAGTATGGTGGTTATTTGTTTTTGGTGGTTATTTGTTTTTGTATCTGCAAATACATAGCACTATACCGTTTTATTTTTATCAGTACATATATCCTTTACATCGGCAAATGTAGGGATATCGTGTGCCTCTAACTACTCTTACATAATATACCTACTGGGGTGGAGGCTGTTGGGGGCCCTTCACATCTGCAAATGTGAAGGCCAATTTTAGTTAAAGTTATTCGCATCTGCAAATGCGAATTTGTAAATAGGTATTATTATTATTTATTAACATCTCCTGCAAGCAATGTTTACTCCAATTTTTTCCCTCACCGGACGGCTCATATCAACACGAATTGTTTAAAAATAATGCGTTCCGGTATTACATTGCTTCGACAAAGTCGAACGATAATATTCCGCCTTTTTCCCTTAATTTTGGGTTAGCCTTGGGTTAGTTTTGGTTAGCACTTTTAGTTCTTGTTGATTGAGCCTCCGTTGCGAGCAAAGCCAACGGAGGGCCATGCAAAGCTATAATAATGCCCAACTTGGGATTTAGTCGCTCGTAAATTATGCGTCAGCTTGCCTTTGTGGCTAGTTTTAGGGGTTAATTTCGTGAGAAAAGGGCACTCTTCGACTCACTCAAAATTTTTATTTTTTTTTAAGTATTTATTAATACAGTAATAACAATAATTACAATATACATAGTCCTTATTCCTCTAGACAGTGTTTTTGAACACTGGTAATTAGGATAATTGCATTTTAGTAATAATGACAGTATGATTTCCTATAAACTCTCTATTGTGGCTATGAATATCCTTTGAAAATATTATAATATTTTATTTTTGAGTTTTATTTATTATCCTGTAGATAAGTTTATTCTGTTCCAATTTTAATACCTTATGTATATGCCATACTCTCAAATTTTCATATAGATCTGCAGTACGAGTCAGTGGATCATAATTAAATATAACTTTGTTTTTTTGTTTTGCAACATTTGCATCGAATCGAATTGTAGTTTATAGTCCCACATGTGCCCCATACGGGGATCAAATATCGAAAACGTGATAATACGAAGGCATTATAACCATTTGTTTCTATTTTTTATATTCCTTCATATGGTATAAACGGTTTATTCTATGTAAAACATTAATAAATGTGCAGGCCGACCGGTATATATTTCCTTAGTCAGCCTTTTGATTGTGTTATGTAAACACTTTTTGTGATTGAATAGTATTTCTTTGGTAGGATGTACGATTAGACGAGATTACTAGAGAACGGTTCGAATAGCTCGTATCGTTAACTGTTGCTTATTACTTATATTCATTTCGATATAATATATTTCAATTCCGAATATATTGTTTGATTCTGTGTAATTGTGCACAGACGACAAATGTAACAATGTTTTGTCATGCCCTCATATATAAATACCAGTTTGTTAGTATAATTCAAATCGCAGTGAGCACATTTAATTTTGTTTTACTGATTTATTCGCATTTTTGACTGTAACCCGTTCGCACTCTATTTTATTCTAATAAGTATAGTTAGTTTTAGAAGTTTGAGAGTATTTTCCATTTTAATTTTATTAAGTAAAAAAATAAGGTTACAAGTGTCATATTTATTCATAATACTACAGTTTAGTATTATACACATTTAGTTTGCTTTTATACGAGAGATTCTGTTTTTATTTATTTAAGATAACCAGGTATTTATGTATATTTGAAATTTTGGCATATGATCTTATATGGACTCACCCCCTGATTCGCTTCGTCCGATGAATATTGCCCCCTTTTTTCGCCTCCTTTACGAGCAAGACGTATCACTAACACTTCACTATACTAGAAACACGATTTCTAGGCATTTTTCTTCTTAAAACCAAAAGAAAGAACCGATTTACGGATTCTTGCTTGTCACCGACTGGTACAAAATTGTAATGACGCATCAAGGCGATGAGCTCGAGCGGCTAGCCAGGGTCGGCTGAATCACCATGTTTTCAGATAACTTCTTTAAAAATTGTACCGATTGGGAAAAAGTTGTATACTACAAAGTGTAATGAGGGACGGCGGAGATGCGAAGGATAATGACATATTTTCTCTAATTTAATTACCAGTCCGGAAACTAGGTTTTTCCGGTGCGCGCAAAACAGTTTCTGGCGTGAGACGTAGCCATCGAGATAAAATAAAAGGAGACGCTATCACCATTCGAATAATACTATAGAAGAGGGTATCGGTAGGCGTGGCTAAGAGTAGGGACAATATGGCTACTTTATCAGAGACGAACTAAGTAGATTTTTTTCTAATTATTTATTCTTAGTTTTGATTTATTTTGATTTAAAATATCACAAACACAAAAATCGAGATGACCTGGCTGAAAACCTATGTTACTTAGTTAGCAAGCTAATACAAAAGTTATACATAATAATATGGTTATCCTAATTTTGCGTTTACCCTTAACTGTTTCACTATTAAAGATACAAATATGCTTAAGTTATAGAAAAAGTAGTGTGGAACACATTTGAAAATCGTTTTTCACATTTGTATGACTTTATGATACCAAATTGTCCCACTCCTGTGAATTATTATATTCAGCACTTGTTACACATTCTTTTGTGCAGGCTAATTTAAGAGGGCAATTATAAAAAAATCAAAATGTATAAAATCTTACTTATTTATTGTCCTTTAAATAATACATTCTTGTTACTTTGATGCCTTATATTAGTTTCTTTACTTTTCTTACCTAAATAAATTATTCTAATATTATTCTAATATTTAAATACCTTTCAATGACACTTTTGATCAACAAAATTCTGTGATTGTCACAAATACACACTGGTCGAAACTGTGTATAACTAAATTAGAAGAAGTATTTGAAAACACAAAATTCTTGAAAATAACATTAAATATGTTATCAAGACAGATGCTTCCAACACACAAAATAGCAATTTCGCGTTTCAAAAATACGCCAAAAAATACTTTAAGTACGGCTCTGTTTCTTGTTTATACTAACCTATGAAAAGTTTTTTCCCTTAGATTGATTCTTGTGTATGCCGTCTCTGCCGCAGAAACTGCGCATAGCACATGACACCATAATGATTTACTCAAAACTAACAAAAATATCACAAAAATCTTTTAAAAACACAATTTAGGCGGATAGAAACCTCTCTCTCGATGCGGTGACAAAAGTGTAATAACAACATGGCACAATATTTTATCTCGATGGGCGTAGCCGAACACCGGAAGTCGTGCATGCGCGGGAAAAGCTGTTTCTGGACGTGTAATGAACGCTATTTTTCATAATAATACCTCTCTAAAATCAAAACACAATCATAAAATTATTATTATTTTATGTATAATTATACGGCCATTTACGCTGAATTACTGTTGTTATGACTCATCTTATTATTCATATTAATGTATTAGTCATATGCAAGATCAGCAAAATCTGGAACATTATATATACGTAACATGCCTAATGTAGGTTAGTCATTAAGAAAGCTTTGTACTGAACACTTATAACTCGAAATAAAACTTTCTAAAAACAATCGTTTTCGGAAAGTAAATAAAATTGGCGCAGTCGGTAGGATCCTTTCGGAGTGCGTTTATCCGATTCAATAAAAAAATCTCGGAGTACAGTGCGATACCCTGTACGAGATTTATTAAACTGATCAAAAGTGCACTACCTTTGTTTCAACAATTAAGAAAGGATCAAGAAGAACATCGAGAACTCAGTCAAGCATCTTGTGACTCCTGATGCATCGCTTTATGGTGCGCCACAACGATCGTCAGTAGGACAAATTGGCCTGTGCTAGTGTCCACTACAGGCAGCGAGTGACCCGAGCAGTGTATCTCCTCAGCTATCTCATTGTCTGATACCGGAAGAAAACTGGAATCAAGCCTTGTCTTGTAAGTCATCTTGAATTCTTATAGTTGCACAACCTGTTAGTTAAGAATGAAATGAAAAAATTCTCCAAGAAGTTATTAGGAGATATTACTTATCCAAAGAGGAATTTTAAAGAAGAAGAACAAACTTCTCAACCTTTGACAAGTAACCAATCTACAAGTAACCAATCTAATTTAAGTATTGAAAAACTATATTCCGATATGTCTGAAAATCACCCATTATTAACTTCTAATTTAGATTTAGATTTAAACATTGATCAATTATTTTTTGAAAATCCTTTTGATAAATCTGAAGATCAATCTATTATAATAGGTAACCATATTGAAGATCAATCTTTTAGAATAAGTAACCATATAGTTGATTTACCATTAAGTAGTTGTAGTAATTCGATAGAAATGGCTGACGCTTTGAGATCTACCGTTACCCTATTGAAAACTTTCGATGGAACGCCATCACGTTTAGATTCTTTCATTAATCAAATAAACACCTTTCATACTAGATATTTCTCTAATGATGTATCGCAACAAGAATATGTCTTATTAGCTATAAAATCAAAAATTGTAGAACCAGCTGAAGACTTTTCACTTACTCGTTCAGATTTATTAACCTGGGAAGAAATTAAAATAGCTTTACAACAAAAATTCAGTGATCCAATTACCAGAGCTAATTTACAACAACAATTAATATTCTTAACGAAAAAGAATGAATCTAATCAAGATTATATCCAAAAACTCAAAGCTTTAGTTACGCAAATAAATACTAAAATATGTAATGAAGTTCACAATATCGAAGCTAGAGCTATATTAATCTCACAAAATGAGTTAACCGCTACTCAAAATCTCTTAGCTAATATTTCCGATGAATTAAGAACATTATTAATAGTACAAAACCCGCAAAACTTAGACAATGCAATTGATATAATTACTAATTATGAAATATTAACAAGTCAAAGTTATTTTAATATTTACATAACCAAACTAAACAAAATTCTAGAACACCAAATCATTCACCAATTAAGTTTCAAAGGTTACCAACTCATCAAACCTTTATGAACTTCTCTAGAATACCAAACATGACACCTCATGGGAGATTCCCATATAATGGCTCAAATAATCGTCCATATAATGGCCTAAATATTCGCCCAAATAATGTCCCAAATAATGGTCGAAATAATGTGCCAAATAATGTGCAATATCAAACACAAATACAAAAACCTCCATTTAATCCTAACCAAAGGCATATTCCTCCACCATTTACCCCTAATCAAAGGAACAGGCAACAATACCCACAACCAATGTCTGGCGTAAGCACGATTCAGAAGAATTTAACCCAGATGAAACCCCAACAAAGACCATTTCAAAACCAATTCCAACCTTCAGGAAAACCTCATTAGTCATTTCAGGAATTAACCCATCTAGAAAATGAATGCTACAATCCTGAATTCAATTCTACTGAGGAAGACGAAAATGAATGTAGTAACTAACTATTACTATACAGATCTAGAACATCTTGAAGAACCAGAACTTTCTGAGGAAACATTAGTTGAACAATTGGAAAATTTTCAATGACAAGCCTCGGACGAGAAAAACCTTGCCTAAGCTTAAATAGCTTCCAAATAAACCAACTACCCTATATCGAAGTCCCTAATTATAATATTAGACTACTTATTGATACCGGTTCTCATGCATCTCTCCTTAGACCTTCATTAGCTGAAACCTTTTTCCCTGAACTAATTAAGCCATATATAAGCACCCTTCAAACTTGTGCCGGATCGAAAAAAGCCGCAAGTAAAGCAAACATTCCCTTATTTTTATGCTACGGTATAACGGAACCAATAGAATTCATTCTCTACTCATTCCACGAATACTTTGATGGAATTTTGGGAATTAAAGACCTTTGCAAACTAAAATTAAATATTGACTTAAAAAAACAAAATCTCAGAAATCAGTATATGGAAATTCCTTTCCAATACAGACAAAATTTTGAGCAATATAAAATCGAAATACCCCCTAGAACTATACACAAAACTACCCTTAAGGCAAACTTACCAAATAATACTACATGGATGGTACCCTATTATCGAGACGAGGAAATCGAAATATAACCTACCCTTATAAGTATTAACAATGGATCTTATATAGTCGATATTTTCAACCATTCTGATAAAACTATCGTAATTAACTGTAACATAAATGATAGTCTCTTAATGGAACCAATTGAAGTAAATAATTACGAACTATTTAATTTCGAAATAAATAATAACGAAGTAAAAAAAAACCAGACTACTGAAGATATAGATTTTAGAAGTTCAATTAGACATGATCATTTAAACTCAGAAGAAAGAAATAAACCATTTAAACTTCTAAAGATCTTTGATACAATTCTGTATAAGCCTGGAGACATATTAACATTCACAAATCAAGTTAAGCATGTTATTACACCACCGATGAAATTCCAGTGCATACAAAAAGTTACAGATGCCCCTATGTACATAAGAACGAATTAAATAATCAAATAGAGCAGATGTTACGTGATAAAATCATTCAACCCTCTAGCTCTCCGTGGAGTTCACCTATATGGATCGTCCCTAAGAAAATGGACGCATCAGGACAAAAGAAATGGAGACTAGTAATCGACTACAGGAAATTGAACGAAAAAACAACGGATGCTCGATATTCATTACCAAATATGTTCTTGGAGGCTAGTAGAGTAGATTATAATATCATCCATGTATACCAAGCAGATTTTTCCTTGTAATCCGCGTAAGACATTGTCCATTACACGTTGAAACGTGGAAGGAGCAGTTTTTAATCCAAACGGCATACGTGTGTACTCGTAATGTCCGTTCTCTGCGTTAAATGCTGTCTTTGGAATGCTTTTCGGATCCATTTCAATCTGGTGAGAACCGCTTGCCAAGTCAAGTGTTGTGAAATATTGAAATTTTCCTAGTTTATCTAAAATGTCCGAAATATTAATAGACTCTCTAAGATTAGTATTTGAACCACTTATTTCTTTCAATATGAAAGTTCAATTGGATAAGTCGGAATTTTTGAAAAAAACTGTTGAATTCCTTGGGCATGTAATCACACCCGATGGAATAAAACCAAATCCAAGAAAGATTGAGGCAATAAAGAATTTCAAAATTCCAAGTACAACGAAAGAAATAAAATCATTTCTAGGACTCGTTGGATACTATCGGAAGTTTATAAAGAATCTTGCTAAGATCACGAAACCTCTAATTCATTGCTTAAAGAAAAATGTTAACATAACTCACGATAAACCATTTATTGACGCTTTTAACCTATGTAAGCGTATTTTGACTAATGATCCAATACTCCAATACCCGGATTTTACCAAACCATTTATATTAACCACAGACGCCTCAGACTACGCAATTGGCGCTGTTTTATCACAAGGAACAATTAGAACCGACGTACCTATTGCATGTGGTAGTAGAACCCTTAATCCTGCAGAGAATAATTATTCAACTATTGAAAAGGAACTCTTAGCCATTGTCTGGGCTACAAAGTACTTCCGACCATATCTGTTTGGACGAAAGTTTACGATTGTAACCGACCACAAACCACTTCAGTGGCTATTCTCGATTAAAGAACCAAATTCAAAACTTGTAAGATGGAGATTAAAATTACAAGAATATGAGTTTACAATCCATTACAAGAAAGGAATACAAAACTCCAATGCAGACGCCCTCTCCAGACCACCAAGAGAACCAAACCCAATAGAAGAAATAAAATCACCACCTACACACATGTCTGCTATATGCGAAAAAGACAAAGAAGATAATCAATAAATGGCATGAAAAAATCAAGCACTTTTTCGATTCGCAGGAAAACCTTTTCGAAAAACCAAGAAAGGTATATCCAGAAAAGGTGCCGGACGTTAAGAAAAAGACACCAAAAATAAATATTATATCGGACATTCAGATTAAAGCTCCGAATAAAACAAATCTACCCAAACCATTCATAGATAAACCATTCGTAGATAAACCATTGACAAATGATCAAAAACAACTATCAGTCAAAAAGACACCTCAACCATCAACTAGCAAAGAGAAAGAAAAATCAGAAACTGATACTGCCAGTTCATTAGAACGAACCAAAGATGCCGAAGAAGAGGACAATGTAAAAGAAAACAACTCAGATACTTATACAATACATACATCAAGGGAAGACCCGATTTTTGGCGCTCCATATGTAAACAACTCTGTAAATACCTTTAAGAACCAGGCAATATTTAAATGGACCGCAAAAGAAAGATCTTATGTAACAACGATGAAATTATTCAACACTAAAAAGAGATTTTTAATTTTCATCAATCAAAACCCTTCAACAGAAGAAATTCAACGACTTCTTAGAGATCATTTACCTCCTGATCTGTACTGTTTACATTTCCCAAACAAAGAACTGGGACCACTAATAATAAGAGTTTTTCAAGAAACATTTAAACATAATGCTTACCAACTTGTCATCTCAAACTTACTACTTGATGACGTCATAAGTGAAAACGAGCAAAAAGAATTTATCCAAAGATATCACCAAACGAAAACATCGCATAGAGGAATGATCGAAAATATAAAAAATATTAAGCAGCATTATTTTTGGCCAAGCTTAGAAAGATATGTGATAAATTTTGTGAATACTTGTGAGACCTGTCAAAAATCAAAGTATGATAGACATCCTTATAAAGTAATTTTTAAACCCACACCAACGGGCACTAAACCATTTGAACACATTTATATGGATGTATATTCTATATCAGCTCAAAAGTATTTGACGATTATAGATAATTTCTCGAAATTCGCTACTGCCTACTCTATAAACGAGACATCTATAGAAATATGTCAAAGTTTAATTAAATTCTTTTCTCACCATGGTACACCTTGTAAAATTACTACTGATAACGCGCGAACGTTTAAAAGTAACTAGTTCAAGATCTCTGTAAAACATATCAAATAGAGTTACACTTTACGACACCGTATAACCCTAATTCGAACTCCCCTGATTTTGAGAAAAACTTAAATCAAATACAAACTGATTATATACATGAATTAGCGGAAACGTTTAAAGAACTAAACGAAAATATTAATACAAAACTGAATACGAAAAAGGCAAATGTTCTAGCTAAACTAAATGAAAAACGTGAAAATGACCCAGAGATACCCGAAGCTAGTAACCAGTGGATAAATACACCCCGGAAACTAACAAAAAATATACAGCCTAAATATAAATCAGCTGTATTTGAAAATCAGAGACACCCCAAGGATATTAAAATACGATTCTGATTTCAGGAAAAATGAAGATCATCCTGATACTCCTTCCACTGATTGTTAATGCCCAATACAAGATAGAAGAAATAACCAACCCACTATTACCTATCTACCAATCTACCAACGAACTGGATATATAGTAAATAACTATCATCACGTTTATTACCATGTAAACCTAACAAATATGCAAGGGTGTATTGAAGTGACAGAAAAAACTCTTCTACAAGCCGCAGAGACTTTAAATAATTCAAATACACCCCTAGACCGCCTTCTTATTATAAGAACACACGATCTTATTAATCAAGTAAAGTCAATTAAGTCATTCGTAAATCATTATACAACCCCAGAGAAAAGAACTAAAAGAGGATTATTCAACTTCATTGGGAAGGCCCATAAATACCTCTATGGAACCCTTGACGCTGATGATGGAGAACGATATGATAACTATATCAAAACACTCCAAGAAAATCAGGAAACTCTCCATCAGGATATTTCTGATACACAAACAATCGTTAAACGATTAACTAAGGATATTGACTCACAGCTGACTAATGTCACAGCAAATCAACAAGAAATACAATACCGTATAAATTACCTTACACGTATGACTCAATCCACGTATAGGACAACGTACTTTATTGCGTTACTCGACAACTTAGCAAACAATGTTCGCGTAATAAGCGAAATTCAAGCAAATGTACAAATCGCTATTAACTTTGCGGAAATAAATATAATGCATCATATTATTTTTAAATACCATGAATTTCAATTAATAATTAATAAACTACATCAAGAAACAAGAATACCCTTTGATAATATAATTAAATATTATGAGGTAGCTCACGCAGATGTAACAATAAAAAACGACTTAATAATATTTTATGTAGCTATTCCATTAATAACAGGAAAACCATATATACTATTTCGTCTGTACCCAATTCCAATCAATGATCAAATAATAACCCTAAATTAGCTACTAGAATCACCCAACGATTCTTATAACCTAAAGGAAGATTGTCATAAAATCGAAGAGATATTCTTATGTCCAAAAGAATTACTCAATCAAAATGAACCTTGTATAGTTCAAACGATTAATTTGACAAATCATTGTCCAATGATACCTATTAAGTACGAAAAAACATCTATTACCCAATTTGATGATAATTCTATCATAATAATACCAAAAAATCAAGAAAATGTCTATTTTCAATGCCCTAGAATACAGTCGAGATTGTAAAACAAGTATCCTTAATCTTGCCCGCACAATGGGTAGTTAAGATACAAAATAATCATTACGATTCTCAAAAACCTGATACGGTCAACCTAAGGTTAAAATTGCCTAAAATAAATATAGACGAAAACTTAGTTCAAAATATTGAACCCTTACAATTAAAAGAAATAAATTTAGATAAAATACAAGAAGACGTAGAGAGTGCAAAGAAACTAGTGTTGCACCCTTTGAGAAAATTCGATATTGTAAACACTAGTATATCAGTAACTATAGTACTATGTTTAATTATACTTGTATTAATAATTGTAGGAATAATATATTACCGATGTAAGAAATCACAGCAAAATGTAAAAATGGACATAAAATTGAAACCCTTCGAAAATAAACCCCAATTTTCTCAGACTTAAGGAGGGAGGAATTATATGGCCATTTACGCTGAATTACTGTTGTTATGACTCATCTTATTACTCATATTAATGTATTAGTCATATGCAAGATCAGCAAAATCTGGAACATTATATATACGTAACATGCCTAATGTAGGATGTAGGTTAGTCATTAAGAAAGCTTTGTACTGAACACTTATAACTCGAAATAAAACTTTTTAAAAACAATCGCTTTCGGAAAGTAAATAAAATTGTATCAAAAATCATGTCATAATTCCTTTTGTATTAAAATGTAAGCAAACGTCAAACTTGGAAGACAAGCAAGACACAGGTATCTAATATTTATCAAGCGTTGCTTTGAAAATGTGTTTGTATACAATATCATAGAGAAAGCAATTTTTTTCTTTGTCTATGTGCATTATTGTGATTTAATAGGCAGCTATATAGTTTTGATGTATTTTTGACAAGTCACGTCAGAATAAATGAAATAATTTTACTTAAAAATTAGACTATTGACGCTAAAACGTATTAAATTAATTTTATATACTGCATCCTGTCTAATTTTAACCCAATTTATTATACTTTATGCTTATAACTGCAAATTTAGGACTTGAAATTAGGGAAAGGGAAAGCTTTTCCCGTGCACCCGCACCGGAAAACTTTTCCCGTGCAGGCGCACCGGAAAGACTTACTTTCTTTGCTCTACGGACAAGTCGAAAATGATAGTTTTCAGAGAGGTATTATGAAAAGGTTTATTACATATTCTATGTCTTAAACCTAAGCCTATAGTTTTAAACGTCGCAATTAATATTTTGTGTATGTCACCAATCAGATTCAAGTTTCTTTAATAACTAATTTCATTAGAGACATTGTTAGAGAAGTTAGATGCTACTTTTTAGTTTTTATCTTAGGTAAATGGATTACAAAACGTTACTGAATTTACAAAACTGGTCAGCAAAAAAATCGGCGAAAGTTTTTTACTCTCAGTTTTAATTTGTTTTAAGTTTTTAAAAATAGACCTTTTTTAATTGTGGTTCTCAAATCACGAAAGCATCTTTTGTCTAGATTTTCATACTAGATATATTTTCGAAAAACAAGTAATATTTACGTATAACACAGGACGGAATATACACAATATATCAAAAATTAGAAAAATATAAGCTCAAAATTCCATATAACCGGTACCATGTCCTTTAACACTCAATATAATTATTCCTTTGTTGCGTAGCTACTAGCTACTGTTTTCTTAGCTATTACCAGTCATTGGATGGGTCAATTGAAGATTGCTATACCTAAGTGTTTAGATTAGATCAAAACAATGGGACAAATGTTTTTTTTATTTCTCATTGACTTCTAAACTACAGTGGTTTATCTCAAATTTTGATACAAGTGTTTACTTCAAAATTAAATCTCAAAGTTATTATATTGCAAGTTTCATAAGTGCTTTCATATTACGTTATTCTCAAGAGCATCAAACACATTTATTGGCCAAAAATGAGGTAATTTTGTTTGCTTTGGAGTACTACTTATAATCCAGATTTAAAAACAAGATTTTGTAATTACCTGGAAATTTACCCATATTTTCAATTCATAAATAATTTAGATAGGGATTGGTGACGATGGATTTTTTTTGTCAGGTTGGCATACATAAAATCATACAATTGAGATCGAGTATATGTTTGATTTTAAATACCTATGTAAAGGTGTCTGTCTATATTTTATAGGTATAAATACATAATATGAATAATGTATCTAATACATAATGTACGTATGTATGTATTTAGAGAATGTAAGCAACGACGACTCGACTATGGCAATTCGGCAGTCTCGAGATATCGGCAGAAAACAAAAACTCTGAATAAAAAGGAAGGTTAAGTTATTTAGTTAATATTTAGTTACGGGCTTCGCGGTTACGCATTTACTCAGAAACGACCCCTGTCCAGGCTTAGTTAGAGCTGGGGCGACCCATCCCAGATAAGTTACACCTTAGTGGACAGGGATACTATTTTTAGAACCCCCAGTATGTCGAGTATGTACTCCTGGAGGCTCAGACTTACTCATGCACGGCTTGTTTTAAGGTTCGAACACCACCGGCTGGACATTCACACACATTTAAATCTGGTACATGCACGCTTAGAGTCTTATGCAAAGGGGCTTCACACAATGCAGATATAACCAGTTGCTGTCAGAGATACTTCCCATCTCCGCAGGGCCCACAGCCCCGATCTCCTTCAGATCACGTAATCACGCGCAAGAATCTGGAAGAATCTTCGTAGGAATCGACCCTACATTAAGCGACCCACCCTAAACACTGTCCTAACCGGCCACGACTTTCCTTTCGAACCAACGGGGCCCCCAACGCTTTCTGCCGCGAATCACGTGCACTTCCCGTGCGAAGTCAGGTTAGAAAACCAGACTCCCTTCCCACGTCCGAACGCCGTCAACTGATCGAATGAATCAGTTTGCTTTGAATACGCAACGTCGAAGTTGTTATTTATTTTTGGCGAATAGAACAGTTTTTGGCAGTTAAATTTCGTATTATTTCTTAGTTAATATTTTTCCTAAATATAAACTAACAACAGATGGTTAGTAATAATGCACGAAATGTAAAACGTACTTATTTACTTGTTCTCATTTGGAGAATTTCTACACAGAGCGCAGCGGCGGCGCAGCGGCGGTAACTAATAATTATCCGGCGTTGCCGATCCTTGCGCGGCACATTATCGATAGTCCACTGTATTATTTTAGGAATGTACACGAACAAGGTAGTAGTATTAGATAATTATATAAATAAATTTCGAAATACCACATTATAAAAAGAGGAAAGGACATCTTATGGAAATATGTTTTTTACAATATTGGAGAAATTGTAATGTAAGGGATAAAATTTTTTTATAAGGGCATCCTAGTATTCGCTACTTTCTTGGTAGTCTGGCAACGTTGCAACCAATTGCGTCACGATCGCGATTATCCTTTCACTCGCAAGCCCCATCCTACATCTGCGCTTCAAAAAGCAAAGGCCTACATGTATGACGTCACGAGCTAAAATTTGGATTGCGTGAATCTGGCGGCTGATAACTTATGGCAATTTTTTTTTAATCTTTATTATACGTATATATTATAATTTTGTTGGATAATGGACTAAAACGGAGTTTTATCCACAATACCGAAACAAAATTATTGCACTCGACGCGACTTTTTGAAAGTCTTTAAGGAAGTAGGTTTAAAATTAGTATACCAAACTCAGTTCAACATTAAGAAATTATTAGGTGGTCCAAAGGACAAAATTGAAATATTAGAAAGAAGTGGAATATATGAAATTGGATGCATGGATTGTAACCAAAAATATGTTGGGAAAACTAGAAGATGTACACAAACGAGATTCAAGGAACACATAGCTCATTTAAAGTATGATAGAACAGAAAAATCAAGTGTTGCCGAGCATGCTTTTGATAATAATCATAGAATAACAATTAAAAATTTAAAATTAATTCATATTATAACAGATAGGAGATTATTAGACGCATATGAAAGTATGGAAATTATTAAATGTAAGAATAGTTTTAAAAGATATATAGAGGGTCTATTCGGTATAGTCTATTGTATTGGTTGATCGAGCGTGACTAATATAGGATTCCAGGATTGATTCCTTTGGTTTCGCTTGATTGAGCAAACATTTAGTATAAAAGCGAGTTAGGTAGAGTTTTAAATTTAGTTTTAATCGTCTCCTGATGATGCTAACATGGTTAGCGAAACGCGCGTCGAGTGCAATAATTCTATTTCGGTATTGTGGATAAAATTTCGTTTTAGTGTATGATGCCGGAGGTTCCAAACCCCATCATAGGTGATCATGGGATATTATTTTTGTATTTATGCCCTAATTAAACTGAATGTAGACATCCATAAGAATAAATTAGGCGGTTTTAGTGTGATAAATGTTAGTTTGCTCAACATTTTCAACTGTACTCATAAATTTATAAGCATAGTACTCGTATACAGCTAGCATAATGTAATAGTATATTATTTTATATGGAGGAAAAGTGATACTTTTCATGGCGCGCTCGTGTTTAACAGCCGAACGGAGTGAGGCTGGTAATAGAGAGCAAGCCATGAAAAGTAACTTTTCCTCCAACTAAAATATGCTGTTTTTTCTTCAAATGTCGACAAATTAATGGAAAAAACATCTATTTTTAATAGTAATAATAATTATTATTAAAGATAAGTAGGTTCGCAAGGCGGCTTAGACCGGTGCGGTGTCGGTGAATAGGCTCAGGTTGTTGCTATAGTAATGTAACAAAAAGCTGTCAGTGGACACTGTCAACAATAATTATAATTTTTAAAATTGCGTTTTCGATTGCGTTTTAATTCCGTATTGATAAGCACTTATTGAGTAAGTTCGATTAAATAATAACCAATTTGTTCCTAAATAAGTGATTTTTAGAAATGCTGTCACACACTGAGTGATAAATACAAATTTTAGTTTAATAACTCTTGAGTTGTTGACGCTTATTTTGATGTTTGTTTGTATTGTATCTATGTTGCTATGATAACACTTTTACCTCCGCCGGCGGAAAAGTGAAAAGTAAAGCTCCGGCGGAGGAAAAACGAAACTTCACTGCCGCCTACACAGTCGGGTAATGACGGATTTACTGACGTTTGAAGAAAAAAGCCTTTTATATATCGTTCATATTTGCATAGCAATTATAAGAATAAAAAAGTACATAATAAGGTTATTTTGTTTTATAACAGCGCGTCTTTTTGTTTTTATAGAAGTAGGTATATTAAGACCATTATGGAATGTCCATATAAAGTACGGAGGTATTGGTACATGGCTTTAGTGCAATGATGGTTCAGGTTAATTTAATAAGGGTTTTCAGATGCATCTACAACATTATAAACATAAACGTTCCCATAAAGCTAGCACAATGGAACTATTTTTATTACAAGAATACAAAAATAATAAGTTAATTTCGCGTTATAATGGGGTGTTCTTTTAGTACTAAAATTACGTAGTAAAACTGTATTCCAATAGTTTTTATGAAGTAATGAAGTATAAATATAGAAATAATCACAGCGTTTTATTTAAAATTATTAGTTTATATTAATAGTCATATTTCGGAATCCCGAGGATTGCTTCATAACTTTGGTTATTATTTTTGTGGTGGTAACATACCTTTTAATAAGGAAAGTGAAATTTATTGTAGTCCATAATATAATGTGGCTTCATACATCATCACCTTTATTACAGCAGCAAACTTACCCAAAGCACAAAACTAGTAAACCGAACAAAACAGTCTTCATAATTTGTTCCAATCAGCACAGTCAATTAGGACTAAGTATCTTAGTCACAAATCATCTATTTAAGTATTTTTTTTTCAAATGATTTATTTTATCTAAAAGTGTATTTTCTATTAGAAATCAATTAAGTAAATCAAGTACTTGAAATGTTTTTCGCGTGCTTGCAAAAGCACCTGGCCACGAAAATATTTTGTGTATTTCTATATTTCTCCTTTCAGCTTGTCATAGATTTTTTTCAGATTCTGTTCGGGGGCATGGTAGTAACATAACTTTTGATAAGTAAAGTGAAATATATTGTATTTCAAAATGTATGTATCCTCATACTTTCTGCGACTCGCGGTTTCATATTGCGCTCTCTCGCACAAAGAACAATAGACAGAGCAGGTCATTCATAAATTACCAAATGTTCACATGCCAACATTAGAAATATTAACGTTAAGAGGGGATAAAGTAATGAATGAAAATAATGAAGATGGCTGCCGAAGCGCGTCAAACATATCATCTTAGATTAGGAAAGGGAGGGGATACCGCGCACTGCATTCAGGCAAGCTTATCGATCTATCTATTACAGAAAACGACAAGACACCATTGCTTTGGTACAAAACAAAGGATTTGTGATTGTGATAATTTGTATTTTTCAAGGGTTTAGTGTAAAAACCTGTGTTTTACATAACGGTAGGGTGTGCAGCTTATGGTTGTAAAAGCTACAGCAGTTCAAAGGATCCAGGAGTTACGCTTCACAGGTAATGAACAAGTGATATTTTTTGGCAGTGATGAATTTTCTCGCCCAAATATTTCTAAAACTAATTATTTTATAGCAATATCTTCTAAATATGATTTATAATATGCCATTATGAAGCCGATAATTATATTGCAAACATATGCCTGTTATTTGTAATTAGTAAATTATTATATTATATTATATAAAATTATATAAATAACTTTTTCTGTACCTGTTCCTTACTTTCTTCAGTGGTGTAGGGGTTGATGAAAATTTATTTTATAGAAAGTGGCTTGTGTGATGTTATTTCGCCTCGTATTTCGCTCATTGTTTTTGTTTTGTGAATGTCAAATTCCTCAAAAATATTAAGAGACGGAATGTTTGGGTTAATAACATAAAACTTGCTCATTTTCAACCATCTAGTAGTGACAGGCTTTGTTCCAAACATTTTGAACCACGTTTTTTGTATCAAACAAATCAAAAAATGTGTCTGTTAAATAAAGCAGTCCCGACCATATTCCAAGAACCCCAGATATCTGCAACCAAAAATTGTAAGTCGCTTCCTGGTTATTTATAGATAAAAGAAAATTAACATTAGTATCATTCAATTTAGTCTGTTGTAATAAGGTTATTAAAAAATTCATTAAATAAATTTTTTTATTGCTGTTTTTGCATGGGCATGTACTTGTAACTCGACTTGTAATATAGTAAATATCATACATTTATATGTTTTTAACATTTATTATACTCTACAAAAACATTGGGCGAAATTGTTCTGCACTAAATTATAACACATTATATTAGGTATTACAAATTATATCTAGCATTTTTGCGATTATTTTTTATTGCTTATTGCAGGAAAAAAAAGGAATCGGTGTGAAAGTCCGGAACCAACCTCGTCAGCAGCAGCCGGAACTGATACCCTTGCTGATTCCCCATGGAAGAAAAAATCAATTGTGAAGTGTGAAACTTGTGTTGGAGCATTGATTGATAATAAACCAGATTTTCTGAATTCTTTAATTGAATTTAAAACGCACGGTGGTCTTACATATCTTTCAGATGACGTTATTAATATTTGCTTAAAATCCGAGCATTATTTAAGAACAAATGAAAATAATTTGCGTAGGAAACATTTTGTGCTAGCGCTCGCAAACAAAATTGTATCTAGTTTTTCAGGAACTAATGATTTTAAGTGTTTAGGAACTCACGTTTTAGAAAATAAAGTTAACCATGGATATTTTTTAATAAAACCTGTATGTACAAATTATTTAAATATAAAAATTCATTTTATTGAAAAAACTAAGACCCAACAAATGGACTTTGTGCGAAGTAAATTTACAAAATTAATTTTATTTAAAGGCCAATAAGATTGTATTATAAAGTAAGTGTAAACTCAAGTGTTAGATAAGTAATAGTTGATAAATGTAAGTAATTCCTCAGATTTCAACTAGAGTTGTCAGGTGTTCTGGATTTGAGCCTCAGATTCCAGCATCCTGCAAAGACCTCTTCCAGCAGGCCCAATGTCCTGGATTCCATGAATGCTCAAATTATTCTTCTTGGGAATTGTTTACCATTACCGTTTCACTTAAAATTCCACTCACAGCTACCGCGGAGCGCGTACCTCAGTCCCAGTCACCTCTAACGCCATCGCCCTGTTTCGTTAAGCTGCTACGCTACTGGTTTGTATTGTTGTACTTGTATTTAAAATTTGGAGGTTTCTGTTTTAATTAGGTGCTAATATAAAAATTGGATGGCACAGTGGAAGGTGGAAAACTATTTTAAGGCACGTGCCCACCCCTTGGCTTAGTCTATTTCCAGCTATCGAAACATAAAACTATTTTTCTAGCAATAAAAAGTTACCTCTCCGTCTCCCAGGAAGAACATATTTCCGTTGACCTACAGCGTTTTTTCTTCTGTAAGTTGTTTTCATAACACTGAAAATATTTTTTGAAACGAAACAAAAACTTGAACAAGCCGATATACTTGGTTTCGAAGTCTATGATACTTAAAATTCTCTAAGACAAAAATTAGTCAAAGGATAAATGACGAATTCTTTGGTTTGCAACAAATTTTCTAAAAAAATGTCTCTTAATGGACAAAATAAAATAAAGGTATTCTATTCAAAATTTTATAAATAATGACTTGATTATCTTGACTTAAAATATGATTTTTGAAGAACAATTTGTTTCCTAAATTGAATATTTTTTCTCTAAAAAACCCTTTTTCTTTTGAGTCACTTATCGAGATTATAAATGAATTATTCATTGACATTAATTTCGATAATTTGTATGAAGAGTTTTGAATAATAAACCATACCCTTGATAAAGCTCTGTCTGAGAAAGGATCTATTGTCTAAAAATCGAGTAACATATTTATTGTGAATGATTAACTTAATATTGTATTTAATATGTTTTTCAATATACGTCTCAAATACAGACTCTAAAAGTTTTCTCATTATGCAGCCTGGAGTGACAGGCCTTTAACAGGATTGTAGTTGACCATGTCAAAGAAGAGCTGCAGACTAAACAAAATTTAACTTGTAAAGAGTTTAATAATATGGCAATTAAGAACACAAAAGCTTTTAGAAGCTGTAAAATCAATAATAAATATTCATTTTCATTAAAAAAAATTATAACCTATTTTGTTAAAGCATTTTATTATTTTGTTATGTTTTATAAGAATGTTACCTACAATTAATACATAATTTAATTAAGAACCTTGGTGCAAGCAGAAAGGGAAAGAAAACGAGTCACTATTTTTTCAAAATTAAGTTACATTTGGCCTCCTGGAAAGATTTAAATAAAAAAGTGACTTATCCGTCCATTCCTTTCTTACACCAAAAAGTCCCCAATTATTGATTGAAGTAATATAGAAAAATTATAATTTATTAAGTGTCGAGTTTAATAAAAAAAATGTCCTTCTTAATATGCGTTTGTCCTTCATTTTTCAACTCTGTGTCCCACAAAATTAAACAAGACAACCCTAATTTCAACACCAAGATCAGGTATCAAGAGCCAATTAATTTAAACAGTTATTAGAATGTATTTAAAAGAGCTAAATCTGTAAACTAAATAATGTTGACATGTTTATTTTTTAGATTAGTAGTAGGATTTAAGCTGTAAGGACCTTTCTGTTCACATTTAGTTGTAAATACCCTATTATAGCAATCCTGGCATGTTAAGTTGTTTTTGGTTTGGCTCTCAGTTGTAAATGATAATAAATATTCGAAAAATAGATTCTTATCGAAAATGAGCAAGTTTTGCTTTTGACAGTATTATTTGTTTTTTTTTTATGTTCAATAAAAACTCCAATAATAAAAATAAAGAATATGAAAAGAGTAGAAATTATAGACATATAAAAGAAAACGAAAATGTGTTGTTTTTTTTTTAAATCTTGAACATTTTGCAGTCTTATTAACAAATATATTAAGATAGATTTTTCCAAGTTTAAGCCGCCATGCTACGTCACTGGCATTTTGGCCTTGGTCCCAACTGGTAACAGACGCCTGCAAGAAGCGTCTCGAGTCGAGCCATCGGCTTTTCCAGCCAACCAATCAGATAGAGCAATGGGGCGTAATTTTCGATGCCACATGCGCAATGGCGAAACAATAACGAAATATCGGAATTATCCATGTCTTTACGTTCTAGCAAAAGTTCTTCAACGCCTCGGTGGTGTAGTGGGCAGAGTGCTTGCATGTCATTGCTGCGCTGCGGGTTCGATTCTCGTCGGACGCGACAAATGTTTTGTTTACCTTTTTTTTGAGGTTACGTTTGTTTTTTAATTTACTTTTTTTCTTAATTTTGGGTTAGTTTGGGTTAGCCTTGGGTTAGTTTTGGTTAGTTCTTATTGATTGAGCCCCCGTAGCCAGCGAAGCGAGCGGAGGGCCATGCAAAGCCATAATAATACCTATTTGGCTGGAAAAGCCGGTGGCCCACTCTAGACGCTTGCAGCCTATTTCCCGTCCTCTCTTTCCTTGTCTTAGCATTTCATTCATTTACGACCATAACGACGCGCCTATGTCATGTCTTTCTCGGGCGGCGGCGCACCATAGGCGTAACATTATTTAAAGTCAAGTAACATTGAAATAAGCCTGCTGTCAAGCAGAAAATAATAGGCCGTTACAAAAATGAAAATAAATAGACATAAAAAATAATTTATTAACATTGAAGTATGCACATAACCAAAAAAATTAATTTTGCGTTACAATTCAGGAAAAAAAAAACAATATACGTTTAATTGACTACAGATTGGTTATAGGGTGTCGCTAGCTGCCGTGCCCGTCTAATTGGGAATAATACTAATTATAAACAAATTTCATTCGTTACGAAATAAAATTAATTGGGTGTTCATACTTCATATTCTGTTTTGTCGCAATGACGCAATGCCTGGGTTCCTTGGGTTTACCTCATCTTATCTGGAAGTATTGTCTCAAGACGAGTTTCATTAACTCATGGCAGTGGCCATCGATTCACGATTCTTCAAAAGAGTGATCGCCAAAATAGTCATATATGCCACTTGGCAACTTGTGAATGGTATTTATTATTAGTATATTGCACACATTTTATATATTTGTTAAAAATATTTGTAGTTTTATGAAAAAATCTAAAGTATTTTTCTGGTCCAGTTAACAATAGCGCTATCACAAATAACAATTTTTATTTTTACTTATTTTTATTATTATTTTTTTATGTTTTTTTTAACCTGAAACATATTTGTATCAAGCGTATAGGATCCCCCGTTATGTTTTGTCTTCACTGAGAGAAAAGAAATTAGCCACTATACAAAAATCGAATGACCATAATACAAAACTTGTATACTATTTATGACAAATTATCTGTTTTTGGCCAATATACAATCGGTTTTTCTGAAAGTAGTATCGCTAAACTGTAACGATTATACAATTACTGTATACTGATTATTAAAAAATCATATTAATTTAAGTTTTTGTGATATATCCGTACGGATATTTTATCCTGCTTTCATATTAGGGCCTGTATACCGTTAATACAGCAATTGCATAACCATTATTCAACCTGGTCTACGCCATATATAGATAATTGTATATCCACTATATGACGGGTAGAATAGCTAATATTCAAATATTGATTAACCAGTATTCAACTTGCATGTGCACCTTATATATTTTGTTGTATAGATACATATTAGTCATATTACATTTAAAGTATATCTCATGGCGTTGGCAAACATTATGTGTGTGACATTACTTCAGTAGGGGTCCTGGATTCTATTCTCATCTTGATAATTGTAATCGAGTCCCGTATACGCTAAAATTGAACATGTCAATTAAGATTTGTTATAGATGCATGGTCACAAATTAGGAGTACCTACACCTGTGATCTATTAATATGAATTGACTACACAATGGTTGCTACTTAAATAGAAAATATCTTACCTTATTGGTTTTTCAAACTTTTGATTCACTCGAGGCACCCTTCGTGTGTTAATTCAAATGTTATAGTATAGGAAGTAATCCATATCTCTTACCCGCATATATTATCGTTCGTATGGTAACATAATTAGATCTTCGTAGAATACAGGACCTAAAAAAAACGAGTTTTTGATTGACAAAACGTAAACAAGTGATAAGTTTGAAAACGTATGATATATCTGTTAACCCAAGATATACATACCTGCATGTTCTTTGGTGCATTTTCTCCTATCTTTAATTTACTACAATTTCCTTAAATAATCGGTAAATTGTTTGCGTCAGCCGCCGCTCTGCTTTGTCTTCTTGCTGTTTGGCGTGGCGTCGTTTCATCCGCATCGGCATCCATTTTGAAATAATTGAAATAGCAAATGGTGAGCTATACAAGAAAAAGATTACGGACATCAATCATAGTTTTATTGATATACAAAAGTTGTATAACAGTAAATAGTCCGCAGTTTAGTTAGTTGATTACTATTGTGCTATGAAATATTTGATTTGTCTTTATACAATTATTGTATAATTTGCTTTATATACAACTTGTATAACCAGAGTAGTATTATTGTTCATTTGTAGTTAATTTATCTTGTAGAGTCACTATATTTCTTAATCTAATATAACGAGTTTTATTGGCATAATTTCAACGTGATTCTAAACTATAACAAAATTTGCATATGCGGTATGGAACGTTATATAATGGTAAATCAACGCCGTCCAAAACAAAAATTAATTTGGGCAATTTTTCTCAGTGTTCAAATATTTGAACACTTCAGGCCTGCCCCCCCGCTGTCTGCGGGGGGGGGGGGGGGGGGGTAAACAAAAATATGAGCGAAAACATCCTCCTGAATTAATTTCTATAATAAAGACAATTGGCAATACACAAACAAATAAAATGCTCGATTGTTTGCCATTCGTCGAAAACTGGTTTCAGATTGAAATATTAATATTACGAATGAACATTAATATTCCGCATTTTTTTTGGCAAATCAACTTGAAATAGGTTCCTTTTATTATATTAAATAATTCTGTTAAGTAATTTTAATAACATTATTCGTACGGGTCACCTATTTTTCTGCTGCATGGCATAATATCAACAAGTAAGTTTGAAGCGTTAATTAATTTTCCATGACGTTTTGCAACTAATCATTCTAAGAGAGAAACATCGGATTTTATGAACTCACGACACTTTGAACAGGTAATAGCAAACAAGAAATCTTAAAAATAGGTACTTACTTTTCTAAAATAATGTTCGCATAGTACTACTATGAGATTATTTACTTACGCATGGAATATAATATTTGGGTTCAAATGAATGGATAATAGCAGCGTTTACATGTACGGTTTTTTCCACAGTTTTGGAGCGTAAACTCCAGTCGCGCAGGCTATCCTGCTCGTGTAAATTCTCTGTAAATCGGCGCGAAGACAGAGTGAACCTCAGCCAGTCGCGCTCAACAACTTGCCTTGCATTTACACTGGCACTTGTTTTATTTGTTTTATTAGAAAAATGTCGTGGACAAGGGAAAATATTGAACGTTTCATAGAAATTTATAGGAGTTACCCTTCCTTGTGGAAAGTTATAAAAAAATTTGAAAAATGCGCCACTTTTTTAAACAAATTTTCTTATTTTTTGTAGCCTTTGTATTTAGGAATACCTATACTGCTGCTCAGGCACAGGCAATTGCACGAGTTTTTAATTTTTTTCTGTCCATGAATCCAACCAACTAGATAACCTTACCTCGTGGCGTGTTATATTGAACTTTCCAACCAGGTGAAAATTCCACACGCCCGCCACTCCAAAATCGTATGGTTTTACATTTACACGTACGTTTTTGACTTTCGCACTCCAAATATGCAGAATGTCGGGCGCTTCAAGCGTCCGCTCCAGTCGTGCGCAACGTCGTGAGACGCCAGAATGCGCCCCAAAAACCGAAGAAATGGAACGCGCGTGTAAACGCCGCTAATCTCTTTTCATGAATATGGCGGCCAGTTTCTTCTTAACGAGTGCCGGCTACGCGACGACGTTGTCGACGTGCCCGGCAAGAGGGAGTATCGCTGATTTCGTGAACTATGGTAAGCAGTGACATAAGGCCCAGTTTACATAAAGTTTCTAGAGGAAAATAGGTATAACACTTCGTGTTGTTGTTTATGATTCCATTTTGATTCAAGTTTAGTATCATAAATGTGTATATGTCAGTATACCTAATCTATACTAAATAAATGCGTCATTATTGTCCATTTTTTACTTAACTAACATAAATCTGCATAAACAAACAATTTAATAATTAAAATTTAAAATGTAAGGTTAGTTTATTATTTGAAATTATTCGCCATTTTGGTGCTAGGTAGCGCTGACTATAAAAGCGCCTCAGCAGAAAGGCGAACGTTAGCGTAGTTAGCGCTAAATAAAAGCCCTTTTTTAGTCAGCGGGCTACGCTAGCACCAAAATGGCGAATAATTTCAAAACTAGCCTTACATTTTAACTTTTAATTATAAAATTGTTTGTTTATGCAGATTTATGTTAGTTATGTAAAAAATGGACAATAATGACGCATTTCAATATAGCATCTAACTGGACTGTGGTCACCTATGCAAGTGGGGACGTTGCTTGTAATGGCAACAACATAATTCTCGAACATAAACATAAAAGGAAGCGATTTTTACAGAAATTATTGTTAGGAATTCGAAAAGAGGTAAAATTTGACTAGATTCGAAAAAACTTGTTGCCTAGCTGACGACCGTATAGTTCTTGTATAGTTATAGCAGAGACAAGGGTTATAGAAACTATTTTTTAAGAAACAAAACAAAAAATAAACAAATAGGTTATGTTATGAAGAACGCCATTTGATTTTGACAGTAGAGTACAAGGTTATTAGTAGAGTAGACTTTTCCGCATAGGAGAGTGCCGTGTCGATCAACGGGACTGTTAGCGCTTAAAAGCGATAGCGTAATATGACTAATATGCTAAGTGCCGATGAGCATAGCTATTCGCTTTTCTGCTGAGATGTATTTCAATACTGATTTGGCGGTTAGCGCTTGTAAGCGCTAACAATCGCTAAGACCCGTTGAACATAGCCATTATTTTATAAGAGGAGAATTAAGAAAGGAAACGCTGTTGGCATCTTCATATTTAGTAAACAAATCTCTCTTTTTTATTTATATCTTTGGTCTCGGAGATCAACAAGTGATATTAATTTTATAAAATTATGTCGATTAGTCGATCGACGGTATTAACCCATCTAATTAAAGAGATAATCATTATCTAAAAGACAAGAGTACTTTATCTATTGTTTATTACACATTTTAATCTTAATTTAAAAATCTCAAAATAAAATTATTAAGTACCTATATGAAAATGTTTATGCTATAAGTAAAGCCTAAATATAGCTAGTTTATAAACACCTAACCTAATAGTTATTTATGTACCAAGGGTATTAAGTAGATGTTTATGCCCTGAGGACTACAATGTTACAAACCCGAGGGCCTCTGACCAGAGGGTTTATAAGTCGCCCGAGGGCGTACACAACACATGTATTAATACCCGCAGTGCATACAAACTTTTTTGTCATATTAGTTCGTTATTGCATTCACGATATGTAAATATTTAAAAAAATACGAATTTAATTCAATTATTTGAGTCCATAAAGTGTACTTTATGCCCGCACGGGCCATAAAGTGAACCTTATGCCCGCACGGGCATAGTTTTGTTTGAGAGCGAGCAACTAACCCAAAATCAAGAAAAAACAACTTTGAAATATATATGAATTAGCACGTACGCATGCGTGAAGGCTCAAGCTCAAAATTGAGGTAGGTAGACACGAATTTCCTGGAGGCGTATTGGCAGCGCACTATTGCTTCATGTTACGCTTTATGTTACTTTCATAATACCACGATACACATATAACGCGATATGCTGATTTCTAGACTCGTTTTTGACCCGCCCGCGCATCTACGTCATTTGGGAGCAAATGTATCTGTTTGGCGCTGTAGCTTATTTACTTAAGTAAATTTGAAGATTTGTGTTGTGTTTTTAGGCATTTAGTGTTATTGTCTATGCACTACGATTATTTTAAATAAAAGTGTATAGTATAATTATGCCGAAATGTGCTGTGGCGTCACTGTAACAATAATAAGGGAGTGATATGAAATATTTTCGGTTTCCAAAACATGACGACTTACTAAAGCAGAGGCTCCGTGCTTGTAGAGCGCAGATAGGATGAATTCATTAAAATGAAGGAAGGTGCATAAATAACATCAAATGATTTTTTACAACCCGCATATTTAGAACAAGAAATTAATGAAGAATTTTTAAGTGTTATGGAGAAGTTTGAAATATAAGGAAAACTAGGATTTCAAGCTTTATGTTATGTAGCTGGATATGTGGCGTATAACTTTAAGGATAAATATCCCTCTCTCTGTGAATACCTACAAAAACACAGGATGCGCCCAATTACCCTGACTGGCTTGAAGTCATTTCGAAAGGTTCCCGCTGTCTTCTATGTCCAAATATAGCGATTTGGGAGCTAGCTCAGAAAATGAAAACAGAATTTGATAAAATGCATGGCTCTTGTTAAAGCAGAGATATTTTTTTTCTGAAATTGGCTGAAAAAACAAAAGGCTGCGCTTACCTGACGCATCGGTGCAATTCGAGGTGATTAAGTGTTTGTGCAGAACGAGAATTTATATTAGATTAAATAGATTAAGAGAGCTAAACAGAAAAATCAGCTTTAATAACTGCCAAAGAAAATTGGATATAAAAATGACAAAATTCTAAAATTACAAGAAATAATTTGTAAGTTATGTATGTATAGCTAGTAATGTCACCCCGGTAAATACACCACTGCACAAGTGCACACTGCTAGGTATTTCATTTAAAGTGGCATTGCCCAGAAGAATCCATAATAAATTAATTAGATTATATACGGTATACCCAGAGTATAGCAGTTATATTCTGGTATACCTACGGTCAGTAAGTTTCCCAATGTATGAAAATAAGTATAACATGTAGGTACCTAATGTAAAATGTAAAATTAAAAATGTAGAAGTAGGTATTTATGTTCTTTTATTTCTCTCGGTGTAATTAAAAAATAAACAAATCAAATTATGAAAATGTACAATATTAAATAATAATTTAATACAAGTACACCGTTGAGGGTATTCCTAAAATTACTTAGGTCATAAATATTGAAATAATATATAAATAACCATTCATACGTTTAAATTATTTTCTAAGGTAAAATTATGTGTATTATATCAACTATAATAAGTAATATAATTATGGAATGAGAGTGCTTTCATTCTTTAGTTAACACTCGTATAATTAGGAAGGTACTTATTATCCAAAATGTCCTTTAAAATCACCCAAAACTGCGAATATTGTATTACAGAACATATCTTCTATACACGCTTACATAAACAGATTCGTTCGTCGCTCCCAGGTGACGTCATACGTTTCTAGATCGGAGGTTCTGCCTGCGCGTGATCATACCGTTATATGTGTATCGTGCATAATACAATATATTATGCGAGTCAGAGCTGCGAATACATATTATATAAAAAGCTTAAATAACTGATTTGCCAGAACACCAATATATACGACTACGAGTCAGCAATAGGAGACTATTATTTTAAATTCATTTTTTTAGATCGTGTGAAAATAGTTGAAAAAATTTTATTACTTCTTTTATTTCCTGATATTTCCAGTTTCAGTGTCTTGAAATTTATTATGTACACGGTGATCATTTATAATGTCCCCCCTCCTCTTAACTTTTTTGTTTTTTGTATATATATAAATGTATTCTGCAAATAGTTTACATTATTCTGCACAAGAAGCACGTACAAAGGCTGCGCAGGGTTTTCAAAAACAAGCCAATAAGAAGAAAGCAACCTCTCACAAGTCGCATCCACCAGCGAAGGTTGGAGATAACATCATCATACCTACTCCTGATGTAGACAAGGCTAAAGGAGATCTTCGAAACGTTATTTTACTTGTCCTTGAAGCATCTGAAGACGAATTTTATAAGATCGGAACCAAGCATGGTATCTTACAGAAATTGTACTGCAGGTATTATTTACTTTCCTACTTATAACAAGGGCTGGGCGATTATTAAAAGTAATAATCGATTTTCGATTATTTGTGATAATCGATTATTTTCGATTAATCGAATAATCGATATAGTCGATTAACCTATATAATCAATTAATAGATTAATCGATATAATCAATTAATCGAAACATTCGATTAATCGAAATAATCGATTAACGGATATAACCTAGATTATCGATAATCGACAGAAGCCACTTATCGAAATTATCAATTATTAATACAAATACCTTGCCGATTAATATTGATTAATCGAAGTACCAGACAAAACACTATATCTGCGGTACAAATACGAAACACCTTTTATGCATGCAAAGACACAAAATAGCCGACCAATAATTATTATTGGTTACAGTTACCAGTCGTAAGTTATCAGCCAAGTCAGACACAAGACACATTCAAGTATATAATATAAAGATAAAAACTATACTATACTGCTAACGTGCTAACACTCCGTTAAGGTTAATGTGTTGGTGTTGTACCTAATTGTGCAACAACTGTACTCAGATTCCATTTCAATACCAGATTACGAAATCGAATCGTTTTCGATATTCGGAACCAAATCCGATATCGAGAAATTTGCTATTCCCATCCAACATCGAATACATTGCGTTTAGGTCTATACCGAAACTGGGAGCATTCGTAGCAAGCATGCGTAGTATTGGGGTTATATTTTGATTCGTTTATTTTGTTTTGTATTATTGAAGTGAAAAGTTCCTTAAGGCTCTGCACTTTTTTTTGTGGGGGTTGAATGAGACTGAGACGTCACGTAACGTAACGTAATGCTGCATGTTCCCTTGTAGATAGAGGGCTGAAATTTTCAGGGACGTAGCCAGGGTAAAGATCATGGACGAAAACGGGACCCCGTACCTTCCGCCGTTTGACCAGGGGAGGAGAAGAAGGAACAACTTAAATAATTAATTTCGAGAGAACGGGAAGAGGTACGGGATCTAAATTTTTATGATAAGTTGGGCCCATGGGGAGCTACCTTTGACCATACCAAAGGGGGGGGGGGGGAGGGGATTAAATTTAAGGGGGGATTTTGGGAAAAAAGCCGATTTTCGCCCGTATCTCTGCAACGAAAGCTCGGATCGAAATTCTGACAAACGATGACCCCGCTTGTTGAAATTTTCACTTCTATCGTGTGGTATTAAGCACACACAACTTTCTTTTCAAAATTATTATATATTATAAAAAAATACAAATAATTTTTGTTGTTTGCCTATAAATAAAAGTAAATTAGGTAGGTACTTACATTGTTGTTAATATTTTAACGATCTAAGTACGCATTGGAGAAATATAAAGTTAAAGTTCATATTAAATAAATCAAAACCAAAGTTTACATTCTAATCATGAGGGAATTGAGAAACAAACCCAGAAAAACATAACCTCTAACCTTATAACCTCAAAGTTAAGTCGAAAAAATAAAATATCCAATCCAAAGCGAGCAAATCGCCACCCTAGAGATGGCGAGTGACTCGCTTCGTTTTGGTAGATGCCGATTGAATTTGAAATTCGGAATGTTACCGAAAGCGACTATTTCGATATCGAATTGCCAATGGAAATCTGCCCACTGAAGCGAGGCTGTCAAAACATGGCGCGTCAAAATGAGGATCCCCTATTGGCTAAATTTGTAATGCGCGCGATTTTCATGTTGCTGTCATGTTTGAATATTTACGTGTCTCCGTTTTTTGTTTAATATGTTGTGCTGAAAGTATTTTCAAAATGATTTTAGGTGATTTAAATTACCCTTTACTGCAACGTATTATTAATTTGTAATTTTAAAAACTATATCTGTTGTAGTAGGGGAGGACAAAAAATTGATTAATCGATTAACCGTTTAATATTTTACCAACTTTCTAAATAATCGATTAATAAATTAATCGATACGATCGATTAATCGAAATAATCGATTAATAGAAACATCATCCTTTAATCGATATTTTCTGAAATATTAATCGAATAGTCGATTATTTTGCACACCCCTACTTATAACTATTCATTTTTAAAATTAAATATATCTATTTCAGAAATGAATTTGATATCTGCGCACAGAAGTTTTTATTAGAAGCAGAAGTAGACAAAAATATTGAGATTTCGTTAAGAACCGCATCGATCAAACATTCAGTCGGAACAGGCCAAGGTTTCTCTGCAAGTGGAACCTAATCAACGATACCCCATTAGAGCCGATTTGTCCAGCTCAGTTGTGGGGGCAGGAAGTACCTGTAGTGGATGCGCCGGGCACCTGTAGCAAATCCCAAGTACTGCTATGGCACTCGATGGCTCCGAGGGTAAAACTGGCAGAAGACTCGATAGCCCGGATGATAAATCTTGTAGCCCGGTGATAAGATCGGCTGTTGTGTAGCCCGGAGATAAAACCGGCTGTGGTGTAACCCGGAGATAAAACCCTCTCTTGGGACGGAGGGTGGCTTGAGAATCAACGGTCTCAATCTTGTAAAATTAGCTCGGAAAACCTCTAGTGTAGTATTTAAATCCCGATGAATCGATCGTTTCAAAACACAAACTAGAAACTTATCTTAATATCCCCTAGAAGGGTAGTATAAATGCAATACTAAAAGCTGAGTCACTATGACTGCACTAAAGCACAAACCTTGCTCTATCACCAAAGGTTATTTCTAGAAGCACTCTGCATCCGTTTCAGTCAATTTGCCTTTCCACTACCACGAGATTAGAAAAAAAAAAAGAACGTCAGGTACAAGAGAAGTAAGTGCCATTAGGAAGGACGACGGCATAGAGAAAAAATTACTAGCATTTTTTAAAAGTTTAAAACATAAGTATCATTGGCAAATACCTTAGATAATAGGTAAAATAACGCTTAGGCGGAGGAAAAGCAAATAGAAAAAGAAAAAGTTTTTAAGAAATAGGAAACATGGAAATAAAGGATATACTGAGAAATAATGAAGGCATATAAAGAATTGTTAAACTTAACTATCTTAGAATAAGTACCAAACAGGGGAAATTCACAAGTCAGATAGTTGGAAAGCAAAATATATGAGGAACTAAGAAATGAAAATAGTTTCATAGAAAGTATATAATATGAAGCATAATAGAGATATCGCCAAACATAGAGAAAATCATATAAAACTATTATCTAAGGTACATACGATAACAGAAACTAGAAGAAAGGAATTTAAATATAAGAAGAAACCAGAAACTGTGAAGAAACAATACACTAAGGGAGTACTTCGAACTGGACCAAGGGAAAGAAAAGTAACTAAGAAGGAACACGTAACTAAGTAATTAAGAAGTAACCAAAAACTAAGCAAATACACATAGAAACAAAGAAACTAAGAAGGTGGCGTAGAGGACGATAGTACAGGAGATGATGAAGAACGCAAATGTTGCACGATAAATACCTAATTGGGAAAATCGTAGAGGGAAAAGAAACATGGGCGTTAGAATTTTTTTTTAATGAAGATTCGAATAGCTAAAGAAGAAAGTTATAATTTCAAATGCAAGTGTTAACGACAGTACCTTATTGGGAAAATCATTGAAAAACACGTAGGCATTAAAGGAAGGAAATGAGAAATTGTGATATATAACTAGGGGAAAAAGTTATAATTTTAAACGCAAGTATTTAACGATAATACCTTACTGGGAAAGTTACAGAAAAAACACACAGGCATTTAATTAAATGAGAAATTGGAGAATAAAAGAGATAATATTGAGAGTGAAAAAGTTATAATATAGAATTAAAATAAAGGAACAGCTAGAAAGCGAAATGATATACAGGTAATATAGGAAATGTTGCAGCCAACTGTCACAACTGGAAGATCATAAGTCGGACACTTGGGCAAAATGAGGACCTAGGAGTTGAAATTAGAAGCTATAGATCGGCATATATAAAGTTATAAGGAAAAGTAGACAGTATATGAGAATATAGTAAGCTAGAGTAATAATAGAAATACAGGAAAATAAGTTAAAAGTTTAAGATAGGAGGTAATATTAAAGAGAATACATCACAAAAGTATCGGCCAAAACAAAACATAGAGAATACATAGAAATAGTTAAAATATGTAGCCAAAATACGTAGAGATAGATTAAATGATTAGAAATAAGCGAAAAACTTGTAACTTGTGTGAGGTAATCGACACCGAAAATAAAAACATTAGCCTTCTTAGAGAGTGCGCATATCTAGGAAGGATACTAATTAAAAATACTAATATTCAATTCAAATCAATATCAGGCAATATAATTGCAGTAAAAAGGTGTAAATAACCCATACATGTATTAAATATCCACTGTAATTAATATTGGTCTAAACAAACTCGTCAACGGTTACGGGGTCAAGCAGTCGATGTTATAATAAATACAATTATGAACAATACTTTTTATCGAGACAAGGCCAAACATTCAAATAAATCAGGCGTGCATTCGCTAATAAAATATAAACCGGCAATGGAAAGCAAGCATTAGTCACTTCACAATTATTTTGATAATATCAATAACATAACAATAATTCGTTTTTTGATGTCAGGTACACAGTGTACCAACTAAGATATAAAATAATATTTTTCGAATTAACCATATAATTATCTGATATAAACTATAGGTTGCGATCTTAATTGGTAAATCATAAGATAATATTTCAGAGGATGAAAATTAGTATATTTTTTTTCACTAATAAAGCATTTGAGGATAAAATATGGGAAATTCGTAGAAACCGATATGATAAGCACTAGATTAAGAGGTTGGTGTCAATATTGTTTACTAATGTCCTGTTTATATTTTTTGCATGTACTTGGAGCACTATTCAATGTAGACCCACAGTTCGGTCAGATGGAGCCCTTATAAGAACAGCAGCCAAATGGAGTTCCACGACAAGGATCTGAAATTTAGTACAAAAAACCATTGGCTGGAATCCAGGACCGAATTAAGCTATAAGCCAGAACCAAAAGTGAAAAGTGCTCAAACATAATTTCGATTTTATTATGTGGGGAACGATATGACTATTCGAACATTGAGGACCACTCGTTAATATTTAAGCGGGTTCCACTCTTTTAAACATACTCATCAAAAATGAGTTTTTGATCGATAACAGAGTTTATTAAATTATTTCTTGGGCAGTCGCTAACAAATCTTTATTTATAAGGGTGATTCTTTTCTTTTTGAACTTTTTAACTGTAAAGGATTTAGTAACAACTATTGATTTTTTTAAGCATAACTACCGACTTTTCTGTAGACGTCCTGAACTGACGATAGATATGAAAAAAGGAAGTATTAACCCTTTCGGTCACTGTGTCGTCAATTGACGACATAAGAATTTTAACTTGGTTTATGCGAAAATCATTGCGTTTTGCCGCATAGACACGATGTAGTCATCTGGTGGCATCCCATTTAAAGTGCGTTAGTTACATCTGGCGCCATCTGTTGAAAATTGATTAGACTTGTAAGCAATTTCTGCATCGGCTATCCGTATGTGTCGAGAAACGATGTAAACACTGTCAGAATTTTCTTAAATTTTTATGTTATCAAACTGTTTTAAATATCGGTTTGTGTAAATTTTGAAAGTTTACAGGTGATATTATATGGTTAAATAGTAAGTATGCCGCACATTTTATGTCCTGTGACAAATAATTTTTTTGAAATTGTATGTCATCATTTGATGACAGTGTGACTCAATGACCTCAATGATTACATTTTCGCGCCTTTTTTCTAGATCTGAAAATCGGCAAAATGAGCAGAAATAAGCCCCTATCTTATGAGCAATTGTGTGCAATTGTAGACGATATGTCTGACTTGGAATATTTAAGCGATGATAATGACCAGGATAAGAATTACGAGACTATCGATGGTAATAATTTTGTCGTTTTTTTTTATAGAGTTTAGTTTCAATTTCAACTTATTTGTAGATATGCTGGAACAAAATGATGCGCTAAACAATATAGACAATCAAGACCTTGCCGATGAAATCAATGAGGTAACACCTGATACAAATGAGGATCCGCCGAATCAGCCCATATGCGTACCTCATTCAGATAATCAAAATTTAGAAACAAAAATTAACGTATGTGAATTTATGAAA
>MU182153.1:166083-213906 GCA_016904865.1 Pissodes strobi
CCATCGGTGAATGCTTTGTTCTTTTGTTATTAGTATACTTGCCAAGCAACTTCAAAATTTATTTAAAATAGACATTAGTTACATAGTTGCATAATGTTTCAGCTTTTACAGAGATAAAAGCCAGTTTAGGTATCAGTGTGTTGCACACATTTAAAAAAATTTGGTCCAAAATAATTGTCCACAATAATTATTACAAATTGCAATTGGAATGACTGACTCAATAATAATTAATTTCATATCAGAGCGATGTAAAATTATTGCTATTTATTTGTTTTTATCCCAAATGCATGGCCTACTTTCCAAGACCAAATATTTTATAAGGCTTTTTAGGATACTTGGGCATATTTTGCTCATCGGTTGCAAAAGATAAATAAATTATTAGTTGTTTTACATGAAATGAAATGAGTTGGGTCTATTCATGATTTTGTGTTGAAAAATTTTTGAATCAAAAATGTTTAAATGTGTTTGCAACACACTGATACCTAATCTGGCTATTATCTCTGGAAAAACTGCAACATTATGCAACTATGTAACTAATTTCTATCTTAAATAAATTTTGAAGTTACTTGGCAAGTATACTAATAACAAAAGATCAAAACATTCTCCAGTGGCGTAACGTTTAAGAAAAAATCAAGAAAAATTAAAAGTTGATGTACTGAACTCAAATTTCATATTTAGATTACTTTTTTAATTTGGCAGAACTTTTCCTTATAAGATTTTGCTGTATCTTTATAAATTAAGGTACTTTACTCTTGACGCGATTTCGGAAAAATGGCATTTGCGCCCGGACTAAAAGCAGTACGGAAAATTTGAAATACTCATTTACTGTTTTAGGGCAAGCACCATCTTTTATCAAGAATAAAATTTTCTGAGAAACCAATAATAAAAAAGTTTCCCATATGTTGCATACTTTTTTGGACACACTGTATATAAATGTCTTCTGCAAATAGCTTACACAGATTGTATTTAACATTTTTGTCTAATGTGAAAAACAAAAAAGTTAAGAGGGGGGGGGGCATTATAAATGATCACCGGGTATACTACTTATAGTTTCAGAGTAAATAGAACAAGACAGTTACACTTTTTAATTAATTTACTTAACTACCTATAAATAGTCAAAATTGTCAAGAATTATGTCTTTTTTAGTTTGTTATTTTTTAATGTAGTTTGAATATAAGTGGCATCTCAAAAATAAAAAACTAATCTAGTATGGGCGGGCCACAGCTTATACCGTACCGTACGGTATAAGCTGTGTCATGGCTTTTTCCTTTGTTGATGTTTTTCATTTTTGAGATGTCGTTTATATCGAAAACGTCGTAAAAATAGTGAAAAATTCATCATCATCATCCTTTCTTTTTTGATAGTTTTGTCTCTTAATTATATCACACAGTGCAAGTGTTTTTTTATGTATATTTACCCTGAAATTTTACATCTTTAATTTCAAGACTGCGAAATTGGAAACATCAGTAAATGGAAGGAAAAAATAATAATTTCAAATAATAGCCACCTCTTACTTCTGAGTCGTAGTATATTGAAAACTAATGATTTTATTCACAAAAAAACACTCTGTCTAACAGGGCCTATTTTCCAAGGAGTTGGGCCCTAGGCCCTAGCAATTTTTCGCACCCCAACATGACTTCGGCTCACATTTGATTTTTGAAATTTTTCAAATTACTGAATATCTATATCTAGTATACTGTTTAAAGCAGCTTTCTGCAAAAAAGTAACCCTTCTTGGTTATGATGCTGAATTAAATGGGTGATTTTATACCAACTTATCTAGCACATCTCCACACTAAATAAAACAGCAATAACGATTTCGAGTAGTACTTACTTGAACAATGACCTTGACGTTATTGGTCACAAATTATTTATATGTTAGTAATACATTTATAATTAGCAAGAAAAAATGTATTATCTACATAAAACCATAGAAATTAGATGTACTTTGAAATAATTTATAAATTCCTTTCACCGTATCTATCTTATGACCAAGTATTGATGCTAATAAACACTTCTTAGAATAACAATAAAATTTAGAATTCGTTATGTACAGGGTGTCTCATTTTCGATGATATTACGAGGTATCTCACTAACGAGTAAAGATAGAGAGTTGCGGATGTCGCAATACAGGGTGTCACACATTTTTAATGCTTATATCGCGAAATCTAAAAAAGATATCAAGGTGTGGTTTTCACTAATTGTCTTACAATCACTATACATTTTTCTGTCGAAATCTAAAAAAGATATCAAGGTGTGGTTTTCACAAATTGTCTTACAATTACCATAAATTTTTGCTGCAATGTTGCCACATTTTAATATTTATCACAAGACTGTAAGAAAAAATGCTATTTTTGACATCATATTGCTGGTATATTTTAAACGGAATACCCTATATATTTTTACCTCGTTGGACGGTCTAACAGTTCCTCTTTTCAAAAATGTATAGTTTGTTCATATTAATTTTAGTTTTCTAGGAGTTATTTGTATAAACCTTGCAAACGGCATATGACTAAAATCATCATCCGTTTGCTTAGTTGTCGTTAATGTTTCTTACAACGTTGCTAAATCTACTCATAATCTTACAGATAATTTTAAAATATCAGAATATGACTGTAGTAGTTCATTGTGTATAATGTTCGCAAGACATCGAAAAAAATTTGTAATGCTAAAATTAGGTTTAAACAAATCTTCTCAATTTTCTAATAAACTTTTTTATTAACACAGGAGAAATCGTCAAAGTGTCAAAAGCAGCTGCTGAATACGCCCGCCATTAACTTCAACACATTTAGAAAGTCTAAACAAAAAATTGGTGTAGGAACTTAGCATCATTTCCTGAGGAATCTCTTGAATTACATTTCTTATGTATTGTTTTGTTTGAGATCTTCCAAATTTTCTGGTATTGGATTGTAGCACCTCTCCTTTATGTACCCCCATAAAAAAAAGTCTGGAATCGTCAAATCCGGAGAGTATGAAGCCCATGTAATTGGACCTCCCCGGCCTATCCATCTATTTGGTATCACTCTATTTAGAAAATTTCTAGCAACAACAGAATAATGCGCAGGTGCGCCGTCTTGCTGAAAATAAACTTGGTCTATGATACCTTCTTGCTGAAGTTGCGGGAAGAAGAAAATCTCTAACATGTCTGTATAATTCGCACTAAAAACCGTATTTTCGTAAATTTTAGTAGAAGATATTGCGCACCAAACATTCACTTTTGGAGAGTCCCTTTCGAATTCTAAGAACTCACTGGGATTACTTTCCCCCCAAATACTGCAATTGTGCTTGTTTACTTTTCCATTCAAATGAAAAGTTGCCTCATCCGACATAATTATTGCTGTATTTGGGTAATTTCGAACTACATCTAAAATTGTCTCACACATGTAATACCTTTTCTCATAAGCATGAGGTTGAATTTTTTGGAACGTTTGAATTTTCTATGGTTTAAATTTTATTATTTTTAATAGCCGCTGAACTTTTGTTTTGGACATAACCAATGCGTTGGCCATTTTTCTTACCGAAATTCGGTAATTACTAATGTCTAAAATTTCTCTTACAGCCAGTATTTCATCCAGTAATATGTGTGCTCTGTAGTTATCTCGCCGTTGCTTTCTCGCCAAAGACCCAGTTGTTCTAAACTTCTGCAACCATTTCAAGATTGCGTTCCTTGATGGAGGATTTTTCTGATACAGTCCTAAATCTACGTCTCGTAATCGTAATTGATTTAGTTTCAGTATACATTAGTACTGTATACGCTTTTTCAGTGAAATTAAACATTTTTAAAGGGGAGCTTCAAAATCAAATTTACAAATTTGGCTGATGCCAGACGTATTCATTTTGTTTTTCAAGGTCGATCTGATACCTATTTGATCAAAAGAAATAAATTCTTTGGAGAAATGGACTCTATATTTTTTTAAGCGACTTATAAAGACAGATCCCCTCTCCTAACTGAGCTACAACTATATGTCAATTGGCGGAGATAGAATTTTGTTCCCTTTATGTAGTTTTTAAGAGTTGGAATTATGTAATAGTTTATAGAAACAATAACTAAATCATAGAAAACTAAAATTAATATGAACAAACTATACATTTTTGAAAAGAGGAACTGTTAGATCATCCAATCACTAATCCAATGGCGAAAAAAACATACAGGGTGTTCCATTTAAAATATACCAGACATATGATGTCAAAAAAGAGCATTTTTTTCTTACAATCTTGTGACAAATAGTAAAATGTGGCAGCATTGCAGAAAAAACTTATGGAAAACCGCACCTTAATATCTTTCTTAGATTTCGAGAGATAAACATTCAAAAATAATAGGAACAATCAGGATTTTTTTATTTTTAGAATAGGTGGCTGCGACTTTGTATTTAATATCTTCTTTAAATTCCAAACAACATTTCCAAATAAAAAAAAATTGTATTTTAAGAAATAAGGCTACTTTACTCTACAGCAATTTTCATATTTTTGAATCTCCTCCGTATACGAATAGATATATTTGAATTTTAGCAATTACCTTTTGAGTTTGGGAAGGTGCAACAACTTTTATCAAGAATAATTTTTTTGTCAAATGAAGCACAAAAGAAAATTCCCGTCGTGTCCAAATATCTGACGGTCCCTGTATAAAACCAAAATTAATATGAACAAACAATACATTTTTCAAAAGAGGAACTGTTAGACCATCCAACGAGGTAAAAATATACAGGCCGTTTCGTTTAAAATATACCAGCAATATGATGTTAAAAAAGAGCATTTTTTTCTTATAGTCGTGTGACAAATATTAAATTGTGGCAACATTGCAGAAAAAAACTTATGATAATTATAAGACAATTACTGAAAACCGCACCTTGATATCTTTTTTAGATTTCGAGATATAAGCATTCAATATGTGTCACTTTTCTGTGGGACACCCTGTACTTTGCTACTTTCTTGTGAAAAGAATGATGGTATAAACAAAATGTTCATAGCCCGCTTCGTTTCTGAGATACAGGGCGAAATTGAAAATATTGCATTTTAGGACCCCCCTCGTATCTCAGTTATCCTTTACATATCGCAAAGCTAAAAAATTGCTCTTATACAGTTTTTTACGTAGAATCCAGTGGCGTGTTGCTGCGGGCTGTCAATTTTTAGCTATAAATCCAATTTGTATTTTTTTAATGGAACACCCTGTATATTTTTCTTTCCATTAATTAGAAATTTTATAAGCTTTATAAAAATATATAATCCATGATTAGTATTTTAAATAATAAGCCTAAAATTTATAATTTCACAAAATGTGTCTCTATACGACACTCTTATATTTTTTTGGTGGAACACCCTGTATATGTTTTACTTTCGTTTGATTGGAAATTTTATAAGCTTTATAAAAATATATAATACCTGATATGTGTTTTAAATAATAAGCCCAAAATTCATAATTTCACAAAATGTATCTTTATTCGACACTCTTGATGAGTACAGTATAAGCATTGTCTTAAACAACGGTATAAGAATTAGTAGGCAGAGATTATTAGAACAATGGAATGGTAATTTTTTATTGTCAAGACCTGTCAGTGGCAAAATTTATATTTTCTGTGTAATGTATTTTTTACGATGACTGAAAATGAAAATTATCAATATTTTGAAAAATATGACATGTTAGTCTGCTTTATAATTAAAAAAGACATTGACACTTGTGTAAAAAATGTGATTCCCATTTCAGACCGAATAACAGTGCTACAACTGACAGGAAGACCATTAAATATTAATAATTTTCAGGTCTACGCTCCTACCGCTGATAAAGACGAACAAATAGTGGAAGAATTTTATGATCAAGTAAATGATGTGTTAAAATCCTTAAAGAAGACGGACATGTGCTATATGTATATGGGTGATTTCAACTCCAAAGTGGGACAAGGAGAGAACGGGAAGTACGTGGGAGAATTTGGACTCGGGGAAAGGAATGAGAGAGGAGACCGGTTAATACAGTTTTGTGAAGAGCAAGAATTTATAGTTTCAAATACGTTCTTTAAACACCCACCTAGGAGACTATATACGTGGGTAGCTCCTGGCGATAGCCCTAAAAAAATAATAAGAAATCAAATTGATTATTTTTTAGTAAATGACAAATTCAAAAACAGTATAAAAAACATCAAAACGTATCCTGGAGCAGACGTGAACTCCAACCACAATCTTCTTGTTGCGACTATACATGTAAAGTTGAAAAAGCTCTTTTATACAAAGAAAAAACGACTAGACGTCAGAAAGTTGAAAGAACAGCCAACACAAGACCTAATATCTAAAGACATAAACAAATGCCTCAAGTCGAACATATACATTTCGAACTCAAACAAAATTGAAGAAAACTGGACAGCCATCAAAAATACCTTGGTGCAAGCTGATATAAGTCATCTAAAACAAGACTCTGTGCAAAAGAATAAACCATGGATGACGGATGAAATTATACAAATGATGCAAGAACGACGCAAAAACAAAAATAAAAATTCGACCTACAGAGAGATAAATACAAAAATTAGAAAGAAAATCAAAAAAGCCAAGCGAGTCTGGATATCAGAGAAATGTGATGAAATTGACGAGCTGGATAAAAAATATGACAGTCACAACATGCATAAGAAGATAAAGGAAATGACGGGACGATACAATAAAATAAATGTTCACAGCATACGAGACAGCGACGGTAAATATCTGATCACAGTAGAAGAACAAATTTCTCACTGGAAAAAATATATCGAAGAGCTTTTCAGGAATACAAGGTCTGACTTCAATGTTGAAGATGGAGAAACAGGACCAATATTAACAAAATGAATTAATTAACGCCATTAAGACAGCAAAAAATGGTAAAGCTACAGACCCTGATGACATTCCTGCAGAACTTCTAAGACTCATTGACAACGAGAACATTAAAATAATGCTAGATCTTTTTAATGCAATTTATAAAACAGGATATATACTCGCCGATTGGCTAAAATCTGTCTTTATAGCACTGCCAAAAGTAGCACGTCCAAAAGAATGTCAAGACTATTGCACGATTAGTTTAATGAGTCACACCTTAAAGATTTTTCTTAAAATTATACATGGGTGCATCTTTAAAAACTGCGAAGAGTACTTAACCAACACTCAGTTTGCTCGAGACGCTCTATTTGCAATAAACGTCTTAGCCCAGCGATGTCGTGATGTTAACAAGGATGTATATATAGGCATAGTTGACTATAAAAAAGCTTTCGATAAAGTTAGACACGAAGAACTATTAAAAATTTTAAACACATTAAACCTTGACAAATAAGATATCAACGTTATAGCAAACCTCTACTGGAGACAGACAGCAACCGTGCGGGTGAAAGATGAACTATACGAGGAAATACACATCCAGCGAGGAGTTAGACAGGGCTGTATTCTGTCGCCTCTATTGTTTAATATATATTCAGAGATGGTATTTAAAAGGCATTGTCTGAGACTCAAACGGGAATTAATGTCAACGACGTACTGGTTAACAATATCAGATACGCAGATGATAGCCTGCTTCTGACCGAAACTGCTGAAGATATGCAGACTCTATTTAATGTACTTCATGCAACCAGTCAAAAATATGGTTTAGAGATAAACATAAAAAAGGCGAAATACATGACAGTACAAAAACAAATACAAAATACACAAATAAATATAAAAATAGACCAGAAGGACATAGAGAGAGTTAAAACGTATAAATATCTAGGTACAATCATAAGGGAAGAATGGAGACAGGAAGCAAAAATAAAAAGCAGAATAGAACAGGCCAGGCAAGCTTTTGTAAAAATGAAGCCACTATTGTGCTGCAGGGATTTTAACATCCCCTTGAGAAAAAGAATTTTAAAATGTTATATATTTCCAATTGTGTTCTACAGAGTAGAGGCATGGACCCTGACTGATAAAATGTGTAAACGCATAACAGCATTTGAGATGTGGACGTACCGCCGTATGCTCCGGATCTCATGGATGGATAGAATCACAAATGAGGAGGTACTGCGTAGAATGAACACGGAAGTAGAACTTTTATATACCATTAAGAAGAGGAAACTGGAATATTTAGGCCACATTTTGCGTAACCTCAAATATGAATTGCTTGAACTTATAATTTAGAGAAAAATTAATGGAAAAAAGAGGACCTGGCCGAAGAAGAGACCCCTGGCTGAGGAATCTCCGGGTCTGGTTCGGGAAAACATCTGCCGATCTCTTTCGTACAGCAGTTTCGAAAGTGAAGATTCCCCTACTGATCGCCAACCTCCGAAAATAGGAGAAGGCACAAGAAGAAGAAGAAGTCTGCTTTATACAGAGCAATGAAAACTTCCGTCACCGATTAGTTAATATTCGGTGCTTCCGTGAAGTTTCTCAGCTATATTCCGATAAGTTTGTTTGAATATTTATTTACCTTTTGACTTATTTGGGTTTATTTTTTTAAGTATCATTTTAATTTATAGATATCCCAAGTGAAGGCAACCTGATCTTTTAATGTTTTCCCGAATAAAGAAAAAATTGGTAGAACAAGAAACGTTGCCTCCGTCCTTACCACGATTTTCCTTACTATACGTTTTTGGTAGGGGCCGGATAAACGTACCATGTTCTACCAATTTTCTCTTTGTTCCGGAAAACATTAAAAGACCAGGTTGCCTTCCTTCGGGATATCTATAAATTAAAATGATACCTTAATAAAAGATAAACCCAAATAAGTCAAAAGGTAAATAATTATTCAAAGAAACGTATTGAAATATAGTTGAGAAGCTTCACGTGAGTTTTCATTGCTCTGTATAATGCAGACTAACATGTCATACTTTTCAAAATATTGATAATTTTCATTATCAGCCATCGTAAAAAAAATAAATATTACATAGAAAATATAAATTTTGTAAGTGACAGGTCTTGCCAATAAAAAACGATTATTCCATGCTCTAATAATCTCTGCCTATTAATACTTATACCAAAGAGTATATAAAGAGAGGACAGTAAGACAGAGCAATCAAATTAGAGAGGGATAGATGAGACCCCCGACTTAAAGGGCGCCTCGTATGTTATCGGATTATATCGGACACAATCGTCAAGCAAGGACGATCAGCCAACACAGTGGGTTAAATATATCTCGTAAAGGTCAAGTTTAGATTTATAAGGGAGACGTTTGGTTTAGTTTTTTAATTCATATTGTGTAATTGAAATTAGGTGTGTAAACTTTAATTATGATATGTAACACAATTCATTTAATAGAATCTTTTAACAATCACTCGGTAAAATTTTGCTTACCTACAATACATGCATTTTTCATGACTTTTCTAAAAAAAATCCTCGGATTTCTGATAAAACATTAAATGTTTTAATTTTATTACTAAATATTCAGAAAATTCTGCTCTAATAATTAAGCTTCATACTCACTTTCGCGAATTTCGCCTTTTTTGACATAAACTGTCATTTTCAGCTTTAAAACTATTCGCGGCGAAAATTTTTATTTTTTTTTCGAATTGTACCATAATTGTGAATTAACCTCAAATTTCTTGACTGCTTTGCTATATTTATTTGTTTATTCTTTTCAGGCATTGGGTTCATTAGTTAAATTGTCAAATAGATACTTTGACCATTGGATAATAATATTAATTATGATTTTCTTCGGTGGAGATATTATTATGTTATGTTCTGTTTGCGTCCTTTTGGTAATTATCCTAAAATTACGAAATACCCACCAGCTAAATGACACCAGAAAAGTAAATGTTCGGTTAGAAATAAATATATTTTTAAAATGCGATTTTCGCAATTTAGTTGCAAAAAATAGATTAATTGAGCCCATTCTAGACTTAAAAGTATATACTAACCTGCTTACATCTTCCGGTACTTGGACCTAACCTATAAAACCTATTCCACTAAAAACATAAATTCGCAAAAAAGTTAAAACTATTTGAACTTTTTAGCAAATATTCGCCGACGAAATTTCTCGGACTGAGTATGGACCTGGACCAAAACTTACATTCGCGCGAAAAATCAACAACTGTAAAAAAAAGGCGAAATTTGCGGGAGTGAATATGAAGTGAGATTCGAATAGAATTTACTTTTTCGTTGGCTTATCTACATACTAAGAGTTTATCCCCTCTATGTTTGGAATGAAACTTTCCTTTAAAATAATCGAAAAATATTGATTGCACCTTTTTAACTTAAACTGAAGGAAATTCTTATTAGACGTCCTGAATACATTTTAATAAAAATTCACCAGAAACATTAAAAAACTGAATTTTATCACATTTTTTAATTAAAATAAGTTGAGCACTGAGATTTTAAGAAAATGCAAAAGTTTAAACAAATTCAGAGAATTTGAATGAAAATCACTCGATATAAAATTTTATCCTAGCAGAAAGTATTAGATATTTAGTAAATTTTGTCCTCATTTTCGTTATTTCGACCCACTGTGATGAAATCGATTATTCGCCATCTTGTTTGACTTGACGTCAACATCGCCCGCCTTGATAAATAGTTACATCCAGCAACGTCGCGATATCTCCGAGTTAAAAGGACGAGGTCATTGAAACGGCTGACGAAAGATCAAAGGAAATTCGCCGGCTGTCTTCTCTTTACATTATATACTCTTTGCTTATACCGTTGTTTAAGACAATGCTTATACTATACTCATCAAGAGTGTAGTATAGAGATACATTTTGTGAAATTGTGATTTTTAAGCTTATTATTTAAAATACATATCACGTATTATATATTTTTGTAAAGCTTATAAAATTTCCAATCATACGAAAGAAAAATATACAGGGTGTTCCATTGAAAAAAATACAAGTTTAATTAATAGCCAAAAATTGACAGTTCACAGCAAAAATCTGACTACGCCGCTGGATTCTACGTAAAAAAGTGTATAAGAGCAAGGTTTCAGCTTTGCGATATGTTAAGGTTAAATTATTTTCAATTTCGCCCTGTATCTCAGAAACGAAGCGGACTATAAAAATTTTGTTTATGCCATCGTTCTTTTCACAAAAAAGTAGCAGAGTATTGTAAAACCGCAACTCTCTATCTTTACTCATAAGTGAGATACCCCGTAATATCATCGAAAATGGAGCACCCTGTACAAGATCTGTTAAGAAACATCTGTGTCAGTAATTGGCGAACCCAGTAGCATTTTTATACATTACCAATACGATCGTTCTAACACCGAAAAAGTTGCGAAAAATGAAAAAACTGAGATGACAGTTTTATAGGAACTTTCTAGCAGAAAAACTCCCTAAATGCATTTCTCTTTTCTGATTCGAAAATTCGGGAAAATGGACTTTTCATCAATCGATTTCTAGGTCAAAAAAATGAAGGTGTTTATTTCTTTTCTTGAAAACTAATTTTTTCAGAACACACTATAAAGTCGGGAACTTGAAGAGAATTTGCGTCAAAAACTGTATTAGAAGACACTTCAAAAATTATGATGTATTTTATAGTGTCAGCTAGTTGAATTTAGATTTTTCATCATTTCGAGATTTGACACGAAACCACTTAATACTTTATTACTGGAAAACTAAACAATCTGGAGCAACTAACTTACATTGAAGAGGGGAATATTACCAGAAGATATCCAAAAATCACATCGATCCGATTGAAAATACCGAATTGGTGATATCTTTGATTTCCAGTTTGAAAAATTTATTTTAAGCGTGGCTGTTTTCAGGAGATTAATCCCAGATTCCTAAACCTTGTGATATAACAACTTTTCGTGCAGGATCGGGAACTACGAGAAACTCGAGATTAAATTGAAACACGTAGAAAATCCTAAATATTACCAATATTTCGGCAATTTTAGGAGTGGATAGCTTTGCTCATATACATTATGGGAAATTTGAAGGATTACGTATTTCAATATTTTGACCTGACCTTTAGGTTAGTAGTAGCAGTAAACTCTCTATTGGCCTTTTTCGTGAGAAATTCAGCCAGAAAAGACCTCTATCCGGCTTAGTAAGAGCTGGGGCGACCCATCCCAGATTAGTTACACCTGATGGATAGGGATACTATTTTTAGAGGACCCAGTATATCGAGTATGTACCCCTGGGCCTCCGACTTGTACATGCACGGCTTGTTTTAAGGTTCGAACACCACCGGCTGGACATTCACACACATTTAAATCTTGTACATGCACGGGGCCTAACCCCCCGCTGGACGTCCGAATCTTATTCGGGGAATCTACACAGCCCCTGAAAGCCCCATGTGCCCCCAAACTAACATATATGTATATGAAGCTGGAACAAAATGGCCGATACCCGACACGTGCACACTCGACCGAAGACGAATCGGAAGTCGACCTTTAGGTTAAAATATGTACATTTAGATTAACTGACTGAATCTCACTGAATGATTTGAATTTGGAAAAAGGAGTCAGGATCGGAAATGTGAAAATTTGTTGGTGATTAGATGCAGGTTTTGGTGGATTGTATGGCAGATTTCGAAGTAAAATATTTACTTCTAGCATATTAATTTTTTTTATGGTGATTAAGTAGGTAAGTAGTAGCTACACATGGCGAACAGTCAAACGTTTAACTTGTTTGATTCCCTGCTGTTGCCTAAATTGAAATATTGTTATATTATTTGGTCTCCTCCTCTCTCTTCTATGCAACCTACATTTTTAAAGTATATATGTATATATCTTAGGAAATTTGAAAAACTATATTCAGAGAGAGGCGTTTCAACCATAATAAATTATTAACAATATTTGATAGATTCTCTATAGAATAAAATGATCTCTACATTAGAATTGCAAATGATATTGCAATGATACAGCGAATTCCAAGTAGTTTAGTACTTGTTACTGATAAGTTCACATTAGATCGCACAATCTATATAGGCACTTAACGACTAATAAAAAAATTTAAAAAAATGTAGCTAATCAGGTTTAACTGTATTTTGTTGGTCGAACCATAAATTAAGATTTTGTTTTCTTGTTTAATAAAACGTGCCTAACAACCCCGCATAACACCAGCGGAGCTTTTCCAGTTTGGCTGGCAGAACTAGTGGCGCTCACGAACTCCACACCTGGAGCCGGGTGTTGCACACACTACTCTGCGGTGTTAGGTTCGCTCTAATTAAAATCCTTTCCTTTTCTCTTTAATTAATAAGAGAATCGTGTTGCAACATTTCCTAACAACTGAAAACTCACCAGATTGTGTTTATTATGGATTATGGGAACTTGAGGGTTTGGTTGTTGCTTAAAATGTGATACTATTCTTCCACTTTTTCAATGGTAGGTATATATTATGAGGTTCATAGGTTAAAACATTATCTTTTAATTTAGAACTTTTTTGTTGCGCTGGCGCCTGGGGCGATTTTTCTAAATATATATACCATTACAGCACAGCGACAAGCCCAACCCGCGTTATTGGTAATTTCAATGTATAATCTTCCTCAGTACATCCCTGAAAAATGTAATCGCGAGCAGCGCAAAATGTCATTCTGTGCACCAAAGTTTCGAGCTTCGGACCTGCGCATACGTGACCGAAGTGTCAGAAGTAATTTAAGTTGCTTTAAAATTTCACTTCACGCATTGCCGTTCGCTCGCTTCGCTCATTGCCCTGAATCAGCTAAAAACAACTTTAAAAAATATTTGCAGTTGCACTGTGCTGTAATAGTATATATTACGTAAAATCGCCCCTGCGGGCCCTTAGCACCGCTACTGTGAAGCGGATCAAAATAAATGAAAAATATATACCGTTAGATGCCTTATTGAACCAAAAGCTTTAATTTTCGCTTGATAATAAAATCATCAACAAAAGGCTAAAATTTAAATATTATGTTTTTTATTTTATTTCTTTAAATATTTAGTATTTAACTATGGTAAAATATATACTATATATAAATATATGCTATATATAAAAGTAAAACAATAGGATTAATCAAGAAACTCACTAGTAAATAAAGTACTGAAACAGACCGACCGTAGGTATGCAAATTAACGAAGAAAATTTCTAAAATAATTAAATTCACCGGCAAAATTGAAATACACTCGGTATTATCAAAAGCTTTAGAAACGCACTTTTTGCAAGCAAACCCCGAAGCAGGTAAAGAGAGGGTCGAGTCAGCCGTTGGAAGTACGCGGCACACTTATTTACGTGTCTTTTTAATACATTTTTCTAATGTGTGAGATCGGAATTTTAATAGCGTCTTGTCACACTCACACATCAAATGGGGACTTTTGCCTATAAAAACGCCACCGCAAAACGAGATCGTCAGAAAGAAATCCACTCGCGAAAGCTTGAGACTGGTTAAAAGAGTAAGAAAAACCCACTCGCTTTGCAAAAAGCTTGAGACTGGTTAAAAGCGCAAAATAAATCCACTCGCTTTGTTAAAAGCTTGAGACTGGTTAAAGTTTCCACCTATTTTGAATTTCTCTAATTTTGGCTAGAGACTGGTGTCCGATTCCACTCGCCAAAACTCTTATTCAAATTTTCACATATTCTGATATCCAATTAGAGTCAAAGTTTCTCACACCGCTTATATAAATTTGCAAAGATATTGAGCTTATCAGTAATTTTCCTGAGCCAAATAAAATTAAGAACAAATCCTAAAACCTCAGCCATAGGCGCAGCTCGCAGGGGAGTCCAGACGGCTTCTTTACAGATAAGTAAATTATTTGGGTTCACTTAAATTCATTACGATTTAATATTTAGACATCATTTTAAGGGACGGTCGTACCTTCAAAACCTCATGCTTTAGGGTGATTAGATTCTCGTAAAGTGCGCGGTTTTAGTTAGATTTCGGACGGGGAGGTGATTGTGACCAAAGATGTTAAAGTAAACTTAAACTCTCTTATATCCGAATAACAAGTTGGGCTAATAGTGTTAAGATTCTTAAACAAAGGGTACAATAGTCCTACGGGACACGAAAAGAGCCTGCGGGACAAGAAAAGATCCTTCGGGACAACTCTCCAAAAGAACCTTTTGACGTAATTCCGTGGGGGTATCTAAAAATATATATATTATACGTCTTGGTCAGATCTTATCAGCTACGCTCTCAGCTTGTTACTAATTATCTTTAGTATGTGCATGTATACGAGGTGGTATGCATATGATTATATTCTCCGAATGAGTAATGTGAATGTATCGAGCACAGAGCACAGTGTAAGGGCACGTACTTTGGATTTTTTTTATTAAGTGGTCACGGTTTACTTCTTGGTTCGGGGCCTGATTGAAGTATCGTAATTTAATTCTCGTAAATACATGTTTCCTTTAATAGATAAATGCATTTCATGTTTGATTATTATTTTTTTATATATATTAAATGTTGTTTTCTATAAATTAATATTGCGTTTTCATTAAACTGTACAAGTAAAGAAAAATAGAGGCATAAAGAATGTCCATTTGTGTTTTATTGCCAGTATTGACTGGTCACTTAAAAATTGTAATTATTCGAGATAATCGTTTGACAAACATCTACTTTAGAACCTACTACAAAACAACGTCAATTAAACAGGGTCTTAGCCGACAGTAATAATATTTATTATTATTATTATTATTGTTACGATCACAACCAACGAAGTTGCTGGTTTTTGGGTGCAAAAGAGTGTACCCGGGTCAGGAGCGTTTCAGTACTAAGAAAGGTTAACTTTTTGTGTTATTCTAAAGTTATTTCCAAAATACTCTGGAAAATATATTTTCCCCTTCGGGATAATTTTCATAACACTTTCCTCACTGTATGTATAACCACTTGGAAATGAACTGTGGCAGTTTCTCGGCTGTGACTTCTTTGTTGACGAAAAATGTAACCTCTTTTTCAGCAGATTGTTCTTTAACGGTTCTTTCCCTGAATACCGTAGGAAAACCAAACCTGGTGAAGTGAACAGAGTTCCTAGAATAAGAGAGATGAGAGATGAGCTTCGTACGTTGGCTGATTTGCTACGGGAGTCGAGCTGTCCTCTGCTGCGATGTGAACTGGAGTGTCGTAGGGCGAACTATAGGGATGCAATACCGAGTGCTAAAAGGCAAGCACACACCATATAAGAAACTCCTCAGACAATATCAGTACGGTGGGTTTGGAAATCGTAAATGCCCAGAGAAGAGATGTGTGTCCTCGGGTGGGGACTGATCTGAGCCCGGATGCCTTTAACGGCTACTTTGTGGAGATAGCTGAGCGACTTATTTCATGCCTCCCTCAATCAAATCTCTATTTCCATACGCACTTACAAAAGGTCCAACAGGGTCCTCAGCTTCAATTCTCATTCCGGTAGTGCACTTTCAACGAGGTCGGGGCTACGATCCATGGGCTGAAGGGAAAACATAGTAAGGATATATACAACCTAAATACAATCCTAATTAAATCTCTTAAGAATGTTCTCATTGGTTCCCTTGCAAAACTTTCAATCTTCTAATCGCAAACTCTGTCTACCCCCATTTGTTCAAGATAAGCAGAACTGTCCCAGTATATAAGAGTGGCAATCAAAGTATACCTGATAACTACAGACCATAATACCTATCCTATCTAAGATCTTTGAATTTCTGCTCAGTGCTCAGTTGTCCCAGTACTTTGAGTCGAATGGCTTGCTCGCTGAGGAATAACTTGGATTTAGGAAGAATAAATCATCGACTATGGCCTTGCACAGGTCGTGTGAGGGCATAGTCGGGGGCCTTGAGAGGAGGGACTATATAGGTGCTACATTCTGTGACCCTCCCTAATGACTTCGACTCTGTCTCTCATGACACATTAGTTACTAAGCTAGAATATTCTGGTGTTCTACAAGGGAACTGTCAGTTGATGCTGAGTTATCTTTCCGGTAGGTGGCAAGTAAAACATCTATAAATGGGAGGTCGTCGGTGGAGCGGGTTGTGAGGAACGGTAGACTCATTCTGGGCCCTTTAGTGCTTCTTGTATATGTCAATGATATGGCATCGGCCCTATTGCATGCTAGGGTTACCCTTTATGCGGATGACACCAACTTCATTACGAGTTCTGTGACCTACGAATCTCTTATGATGAAGACGAATGTGCGTACCGAGGGCATTGACGACTGATTTGCTTCCAATCATCTCAATCTTAACCAGAATAAAACAAAGAATGTAGTTTTTGTTCTGAGACCACATGGGAGTACTGATTTCATAAATCATATGAAATTTCTTGGGGTCACCTTGGACCCCAAATTATCTTTCGAAAATCACATAATTATTGTATCAAAAAACATTTCCTCTGGAATGTTCGTTCTTCGAAACCTAACATAAACGGTTGGGATGGAGGTTTGCCTGGTGGCGGTAGCTTACCATGCGCTCAGGGACGTAGACAGAATCTTATTTTTGGGAGGGCCATTTGGGACAAATATAAATTTAGAGGGGCTTCTGAGAAAGCTCGCCGCAGGTGCCGCCGGATGCCAACCCGCCAAAAATTTTGGCCCAATATTTACCCAAAAGTCGTTAAACTCATTAAAAAACACGCTACAATAAAACAAATCAATCAAATTCGAGATTCTTCTGGACAAGCACCTTACTCTGTTACGGTAATTTTAACAATTCCGTAACATCAGGTTGTTCTGAGTTCGCTTGTATTTATTTTTGGTTTGAAATAATAACTTTTCATCTTCAACCTATTTTCAATTACTGTCTGAACCGACCTGGTCGCATCAGTGTGGAAAATTCCGCATTAAATAGTACGAAAATATTAATAAATACTGCATTCCTATGTTGCCCATCAAGTTCATTTAAAACTAATTTTTGTCTTTTAACTATATCAGTCGATAATTATCTAGTTAATATAAAATGAGAATTAATATTATGGGTTGAATCTACATAAATACAGCAGTAGAATATATTTTTAAAATTGTTAAATAATTTCAAATATGCAGTTCATATTTTATGCTTAAAGATCGGTCGCTTCGTACGGTGGAAAAAGGTGAAACATTTGAGACGACTGCGCGTCTGTGCAATTTTTTTTGAGATGTGGTTCTGATGGAAAGGTAGAACAGGAATTTTGCAGCTATCTTGTACCAACGACCAGTGTGAGAGGTTGAGAGAAGGTAGGCTTGACATTTTCATTATTTTTTTGGCGTTATCTGAGTTTTGTTTCAAGTTTTCTATATCGAAAAGTCTGTAGGCAGAATAAAGCTGCTAAACTTGTGAATCTCTGATATCTGCCTACTATTGTTTCATATACTACGTTGTCTTTTGCCCTGGGTATGTTAAATAAGCTCGTGAATATCTGATATATGCCTACTATCGTTTCACATACCACGTTGCCTTTTGCCGTGGGTATGTTTTTGTCTGTAGGGCATGTGGGATAGTGGTTTTTGGAGCTTAAGGCTCTTCGATAAGAGAAAAAAAGGACTTGATCCTACAAGAGCAGGGTTACTGAATTTCGGATTTAGTTTAGCAACCCAACTAAAGAATCGATCAAAGTAGCCTAAAGGGTTCACATTATTTAGGTTCTAGTTAGAGGTAGCATTTTTAGAAATTAATAACCAAAACTGTCTACAGTGTGGGAGACTCAGTCTAACTTTCTCTTGTATCGTTATCGGGTGTTATGAGTTATATGGGGAATCAGAGTTAAGCTTAGTTAATTGTTATTCGGCCTATCTAAACATTTTATCGTCACTTCGTTATTTAAAGAGCACCTTCTCAAGCCCTTCTCGACCGTGGTCGGTACAAGATCATAATTGTTTGATGGTTTTATTTCTCTATTTCTGTTTAAATTTGTTATTACCTTTATTTTGAATTAAACTGATTTTTGAGTTGAAAAATAGCTTTCAGGCAATAATTGAATTCTGATTACCTGTTTAAATTTATTGATTTCACTTTTGTTCTTACCTGATTATTGTTATTGTTTTTTTATTGAAATACTGTTCACCACAATATTTCTCAGCTTAAATAGCTATGTATTTTATTTATTATTTATAATCTGTTAACTGTTTAATTTAAAGCATAATTATTGTCTACAGAAACCACTCTGCGCAAATTGGCGGAGGCATATTTAATTAAATATACCTAATTCTTTCTTCGACTTGTTTTGGCATTTTTTTAGCATTGTTAATTGAGAAGAATTATTTCTAGCTATCACTTGCCAATTTTTATATTAAAAAACCAAAGCTTAGACAAGCGACGCTATCTACCAAATTGAAACGGAGTTGTAACAACATTCTTGGTGAACTCTTTAACTGCCTTGTACTGTTTTTTTTTTTCATGCTACTGAGTCCACACGCACTCGGACTACCAGGACAGCTTCCAGTGACGTCACAGGACAGATCCTAGGCACTGCAGCAAGTTTCAGTAACACTCTCCAGGAAGCTCGGAGGAAACATAAGGTGATTAAAGAGCAGTTATCACCAAGAAGGTTCAACAGAATATTAAATTTCAACCCTTATTTTATTTTTGTTAGAAGGAAATAGAATAATTGTTTTTTTGAAATTTCTATTCTTTTATTTTGCGCTTTTTAACCACTACTACACTCGGAAATAAATTTTAATTATCATGCTCCGAACCTATACACCCTGAGTATCTTTCAGTTTATCTATTTAGTAAATTAAAGGATTTATTAAAAATAAAGTGCCTTTATAGTTTATAGTAACAAATTGAGTTTTTATTTAAATTAATATTGCAACAAATTAGACAATGCGAATTAAATAATAACAAATCAAAGTTTATCTTAACAAATTGGCTTTTATTGTAAAAACTTATAAGCACAAATAAAATACTGCTTTTTATAACTTATAGCAACAGATGACAGACCAGACATTTAGATTATGGTTTATGGTTATGGTCGTGTTCAGTGTTGCCAGCAGCGTCTATTTTTTCGTACCAAATTTCGTTAAGTTTTCGTAATAGATTAAGATTTCTCGTAATAGACTTTTTAGACACTATTATTTTAAAGTTTTTCTTATGCGCGTAAAACCCTTTGAAATGTGTTAGCAAGATATAATGAATAAGATGGTACTTATACCCTTAAGAATGCGGCCAGCGCAACATGTGTGCTCCGACTTGCTCGTCGGCGTGGGAGTGGGTCAATTATTTATTCTTGACCAGGGCGCCACCAGTTTGAAATAACCAAATCCGCAGACCCAAACTAGAAGATCCTCTGTCTTAAGAATCCGTAAGGGCGATTCAAATCCAGACGACTATTAACAACACTTGTTTGGTTGAGGTAATTCATAGCAAATAAAAGACGGTAACGTTCGTGCAGGTTTAAGTTTACTGGCGTTCGTTAGGTTTGACGGTAACGTGTTGTCATATTTCTTTCAATAATCAAAATGATATAAATATAAAATAAAAAAAATGTAAGAACTTGAGTGGAAACAAGTAATAACTTATATGCTCAAAAATATCGAACTAGATCCTATCAGATGTAACACTATGACATAATAAATGATTACGGATGATCCAAAAAACCAATTCTAACTAATTAAAGATAAACGCAATATGCGTAAGGTATCTATCGTCACATCAACTAATAATCAAAAGTTATCAGGATAATACTTATTACTACTAACTTCGTTCCGCGTGTACAATGGTATACGCGTCGCAGTTGTACATGAATAAACCTTAAGATTCAGTTTATGAGATACCGCGATGTAAAGTTACTATAATCAGACATTTAGTCAGTCAGAACGTCAATGTTTTTCATTTACCACAATATAAATTAAATTATAAGAATAATGAAATATAGCATACAGAAAAACTAAGAGCATTAATTGAATCACACTAGTAAATATAGCAGTTATTTAGATACGCATTGGTAAGCTTTGCTTACACCTTAACAGTTCCAAAATAATTATATGAATACCATGCAGAAAGAAATAAAACACGCAATCTATTACAACGCTGGAAAATACTAATAACACGCCAATAACATTAGGTAGAGAGATCACAAATATAACCTCAACTTATCTTTCTGGTCTTCGCCGATTATCACCTCCGGCCTTCTGCACGTGGACTACTGCTAAGCACCTTGGGACCCATAAACTCTCAGTGGCATTTGAGGTAATGCCCATGCCTCTATGGCTGCAATGAAACACAACTAACTGTATGGACTGGCAGCTACTTGGCTAGCTACTTGTTTCTCTTCAAGCAAAGCTCGCTCCAAACAAAAATAGCTTGCTCCATATAAACAACTCCAAGCAAAAACAGCTGCAGCCAAAAATTTGCTCCGTCCAAAACAATAGCTCCCAGGAAAAAATGGCTCCCGGTAAAAAAAACCCTGAAAGAGAACAAACGCTAAGTATGCATTGTCTTATTGCAATTTCAGGCAGCTTCCTCTTTCAGAATACTCTCCACTTAGAGAGTATTTAAAAATAATAATGAGAGTCGTCTTGCCAAAATGCGAAGGTCATAATAAAACCAATATCATATCACCCTACAGGTGATAGACATAAAATACTAAGAAAACTGACCAATAATAAAACCACTGTTTGCTCTTTTAAGAGTTTAGACCCCCAGGCAAAACAAAGCTTGTCCATTTATGTCATTAATAATAAATCGAAATTTACTAAGCTTATGTGGGACTTTACAAGTTGTTGTGAGCAAAATTTAAAGTAGAAAAGAAATTTATCAAAGATTATATACAACTTTATACAACATTATACCCTATTATACAATACGGGTGCCCATAAAGACAAAGTATCAGGTATCATGAACTATTATTCAATACGCTTGTTTTCCCCAGAATATTAGAGGAAAGTAGCCAAATATCGGATAGGCGCCTAATATCGCACCCTACCTTATTTCCTAATTCTAAGTGTTGCCACCTATCTCCGGTGGCAGGGCAGTAGCTTTTGACATCTGCCAAATATCTAGTGGATAGACGAGAGCGTCGTTTCTACTGAACGTTTTTCATTGTCTGTGGTTTGTTTCGCCGGCCAATGAGTTTTTATACGTTATTTCAAATTGTTGTTTTTTTGGCGAAAGTGTACAGTTATCAGGGACTTTCTGAGCGCCATTATATTAAAAAGGTATGTAGGATCTTGTTGATATTTAAATATTTTTCTGCAAAATATCGTTTTTTTGCCAGAACCTGTTTTTTTTTGTTTTTAGATGAAGTTTCCTATTACCGCACAGTTAGATATCTCCAATATCGCATATATCCGATATTGATGCCAGTGATGATCATGATGCGGATAACGATGATGCTGAATGTTTTTATTGTTTAATATTCTCAAGATACTAAGGGAGAACCATGGATTTGATGCACCATGTGCTCTCGTTGGAGTCATGAGGAGTGTACCGGGATTGGAAAACATAAAACATTTTTTTGTGAATTTTATTATGATCCATAAGTCGCAATGTATACTTAATATGTACCATTTTAATAATAAAAGTGTTATATAAATATTGGGTGGCTTTTTTTCCTTTAGATGTTCCTAATAACCGATAGTGCGATATTTAGAACCACTACTATCCGATATTAGGATACTATTTTTAAAATTTTTTACACTACTATAGTAATTTTTACTTTTTCCCAATTTTTTTTTTTGAAAATTGTGTTATCTAGCACTGACGAATTAAAGGAGGTAGGTTTTCTACATAAATTCCATTAAAAGAAACTCTATTGTAGTTAACCGATTGGATTTTCTAAGTTAAAATGAAAAAGTATGCGATATTTGGCTACTTTCCTCTACTTCTTGCAAAAACAATGAGTATAATTAGTCATGCTATGCCTGTTCCAGGCCCAAGTTAACTTTTGTTTGACGATATTGCATGATATACGTGCAAGAATTAGTAAATTTTTAAAAGTAACACTCTCTATATAGCAGTATTGTGCAGTATTTCAATCCTCTCTGAGACCTGTTAGAAAACTATAATGCAGTAACTTACACCCTGATAAAATAAATCCCCCTGTACAGAAAATAAATGAGTAGGGTTTTTCGATGGTAATGACGAATTGGGAGCAACGCTCTCTTCTACAGGCATTCCTGGAGGAAGGAAACGGCGTACTTTGTTCCGGAATCCACCGTACGTGGCAAGTCACCAACAGAAATCTTGACTTCAGGCCAAATCCAACCAATCCACAGTCAAGCCATTTACTACAGCAACCTATTAACTATGCCACTTTTAACCCGAAGTAAGTATAATCCCCCTTAGGGTGAATTAAAATTTCTTAAACTTTTTATCAGGCATACGCACTACCTCCTTGGAGGATTTACCAAAGAAAGAGAACGAAGTCAGGTCAAGATCGACCATCTAGATCCTGAAATTCAATATTAAAAGCCAGGAAAAAAATCGACCCACAGGCCCGCTTTACACTATCCTGCCACATACGCAAAATACCACAAGCTGGTTGTCACCAAATATGCAATGAAACGTACCGATATTATGTTTTGCTGGCAGAACAAAGAAATCCAACGATAAAACCATTATTGACAATGACCAAAGAAACAGAAACTACTTCATTCCGGCCGGCGGCATTTAAAACGCCTAACATCAAATCTATTCAACGCATAAATTCGGGATCAATCGGACCTAAACGTACCTTTATAATCCAGTCAAAACACACATTTCAATTTACAATAATTCGCATAGAGCTAAATTTTGGGACAGATCTTAAAAACACTATTATAAATAAAATATCAAAAATCCCCACCGATCCCACGTCTGCTAAAAAATGTATTCAAGGTCAAAAGTCAAAATTATTTTTTTGTAATTCGGTTTTATTAGACAATATGCTAATACTTAAAAAATAGTATGGTAACGGTATAATGATTAAAATGGAACGAATTATTGTTGATTTCGGAAATATTTTAGTCCGACTGATAATCTTCAAATCCTTCAACAGTACTGTCTTCTTCGCCTTCTTCCTCGCTCTCTTCGTCTTCTTCTTGCTGGATATCTGTAGATTGTTCCAAGAAGAAAGATGCATCAATTGTCTCCTCATTCATATCATAAAAACCTTCATCTGTTGCATTTGATTCAATATTAAAGCGAGGCTGGCCTTGACAATTTGTACATACTGGTGAACAAAATAATCCGACTTTTTTACAGCCACAGTTTGTGTTACAACCCTTTTTGCAATTGCAAAAAATGGTGTTAAGGAGTTTTTCTGGAGCAGGTGGAAGCAAAGTTTAAATTGGCTCTAAAGTGTTATCTATAAATTTCCAACTCCAATCCTTTGGGTCCAGTTGATTGCCTAGCCACACTTGAACTTGATAGTATACAAAAATTCCGAAACCAATGTTTCATGACACCGTTTTTAATGTGTGATAAGTGATAATATAATCACTGAAAAGGAAATTATTCGTAAAGGTAAGCGCGAGGGTAAGAGATTTAATTGAACGTTTTGAAGTGCATTGCTATACAGCCTATAACTTGAATGTGACATGAAATGGAGAAAAAGGTTACGTATATAATTATCATGCTTTCAATCCATTCCTCTAACATCTCGATAAAAGGCAGGATCCAAACGAGTAAGTAGTCTCGTACTTCTCGTAGTCTAGTAATAGATCTAGGAAAGGTGTAATAACTGACTTTATTTGACCTCTATCTGTTACATGAGTTCATGCTAAATTGACATGTAACAAAGACAATATTTGATTCATATAATTAGATGCCACAAGCATTGAACTTGTGATTGATTTTGAAGTTTGTATTACCTGGCATGAACATTTTACGTCTCGCCTGACCACAACTTTGGCGGCATCTGGACCATTCGAGAAATTTGTCTCATCAAAATTTATTATATTCCATGAATTTATGCCTTGAGCAGATTTTTTTGTATAATCTTGGCATATTTACTTGAAAAAAATATCATTTGGTTAGAAAATTGTGAAATAATTATCGTTATTACCAGCCAAATTAGGTAATGTTGTTAAAAAGAAAACTGCAATATTCTTCACACCTTAAAATCTTAAATTTGTATAAAAATTATTCCAGCATAATGTAATTATCTTTAAATTTTAATTATTTAGTTTCACTTTAGATTAGGAGAAATGCCGCTGAATCGCCGTGAATCTCGCCAGTCAATCTCGCCAGTCTAACCTGATGGTTTTCGGATTATCGGAAACTAAATTCACCATTGCAGGGGAAGAACAGCGATCCTCCGACAAGCGTGTTATAGGAGAAATAATACACTCTGGGGTTCCAGATCTGGATATTTCAACATTGAAAATTTTTCGAGTGGGGAAAGCCATACCTAACAGTGCCCGCCCCATTAAAGTTATTATATCTTCTCCATCTGATGTGTCGAAGATAATTCGGCATTCGAGGGCAATTAGACAAAATCAGGATTTCTCTAATGTATCATTCAGCAATGACACAACCCTCACCCAAGTAAAGGAGTATAAAGCTCTAAAAATAAGGACGGATTCTGGAGAGCATAACTTGCGTATAAAATATATTCGTGGTATTCCCAAAATCGTATATTAAATGCATAAACCTGTCTGACATGAACATAAAATCATCATCTACCTCCAGCAACAACACAATATGTTACTATCAAAACGCAAGATGACTCAACACAAAAACCCACGGATTCTTCACATCAGCAAGTTCACATGAGTACCAGATTGTAGCAATAACTGAATCATGGTTCCACGAAGATGTTCTAAATGCGGAATTATTTGACGACTACTACATGGTTTTCCGAAGCGACCGCAAATTTCGGGAAATTAACGTCTCCCGAGGAGGTGGTGTGCTGTTGGCTATTTCCAGGGAGTTTGGGGCGAGTAAACTTGACGTATCAGGCATCCAAGATCAAAATCCTATGGTTGATATAGTTGGCAGTAAGATTGTTGCTAAATTTAAATCACTATATGTGCTAGTTATATATATTCCCCCAATCTCGCGGCATATGAACACCAGCCTTTTTTAGATTCCCTCGAGACATTTCCTCTTTTTTTTTGGATAGTAATCTAGTAATTATGGGGGATTTCAACCTACAAAATTTCAATGTGGAAAACAGTTTTAATGATGCTAAGGTTCAGATCGCTCTAGACTTTGCTAACTTCTATAATCTAGTCCAATATAATTATGTCCTTAATCTCAACGGTCGAACTCTCGACTTACTCTTTGCGAATGTTCCATGTCAGGCTGCGCGAAATCCGATGCCTTTTGTTCCCGAGGACGGCCATCATCCTGCGCTCGGCATAGACTTAAACATATCAATAAATAAATTGACACCTATTAAAGCCAAAAACACACAAACTTGTTACAACTATCGCAAAGCTAACTTTCATAAATTATATAATCTATTGTCGGGTGCTGACTGGTCTCCTCTGGAAGATTATGCTTCGCCTGAGGGCGCCTGCAACTATTTTTACCAAACATTGTATTCGATTCTTGATAAATGTGTTCCCCAAACTATTAACCATAGTAGAGAGTATAGCTCCGCTACCATAAAAACCATTAAATCTAAGGCACGAATTCGTAAAAAACTTAAAAAGTCCAATTCTACCGAACTACTAAATCAGTTTCGTACTCATAGAGCTAAAATAAAACGAGATATTGGTGTTGATTATGGCGATTACACTGCCCGTTGCGAGGCGAGCATTGGCTCAGACCCTCCCCAGTTTTGGTCTTTTTCTCGGTCCAAACGGAGCCAACAAAGCATTCCAAACCTCGTCTACCTGAACGGTGTTGAATGCAGTGGGTCTCGGGAGGTTGCATTTGCGTCATTTTTCAAAAGTGTATACTCACTAAAGATGGATGTCCCTTTTCAACCGCCCATCTATTCTAACAACGTACATCTATCTATAAAATCGCTCTCGGACTCTGATATTTTGAAGGCATTTTGCAAACTTAAGCCAAAAATGACTCAGGGTCCCGACAACGTGCCAGGCTTTTTGGCGCGTGACTGCAGGTTTGTCCTGCTTCAGCCTATCTCTTATATCCTCAATTTATGCCTAAAAAATGATCGGTTTCCGGACTGCTGGAAAACCGCGAAAATCTGTCCAATATTTAAAAAGGGCAGGGTGGATTTGGGCGACAACTACAGACCCATATGTCTACTTAGTGTGTTCGCAAAGGTCTTTGAAACGGCGATGTATGAAAGAATCTTTTCAGAGGTAAGGTGCGTACTTACACCACTACAGCACGGATTTTTTTCTGCAAGAAGTACTGTTACTAACCTAGCTTGTTTTATGCAATATACCAGTAACGCTTTAAATTCCCAACTGCAAGTTGACACAGTATACACCTACTACTCAAAGGCCTTTGATCGACTTGATCACTCGATACTCTTGAGGAAGCTGGCTATTTTTGGATTCGATCAAAATCTATGCAATTTTATCTCCTCATATCTTTCAAACCGCCAGCTTTATGTTGAGCATAGAGGACATAGATCCTTATGTTTATAGGCTACCATTGGAGCTCCGCAGGGTAGCAGCCTAGCCCCCCTGCTATTTTCGTTGTTTATTAATGACATAACTAAGATATTTAACAGCAACGTCCTTCTTTTCGCTGATGACCTTAAACTTTTCTCAACCACCCACTCTCTGGAGGACTGTTTGAGGCTCCAGAAAGACCTTGGCAGCCTGAATCAATGGTGCACGGATAACATGCTCAAGTTGACAAATGCAAAATCATGACTTTCTCTTTGAAAAAGAATCCCATTCTATTTCAGTATAGTATAATGTCGTCAGTCTTGGAACGAATTGAGAGCTTTAGAGACCTTGGCGTGTACTTTGATCCGGGACTCTCTTTCAATACACATTTTTCAAAAAACAAGAGAAGCATCCATAGCGATGCTGGGATTTGTGATTCGAACGTGCAAGCCTTTCGAAAATATCTAGTCACTCAGAGTATTGTACCATTCGTTTGTACGGTCCAAGCTGGAATACGCATCCTTAATATGGAGCTCTTTCTATCAATAACACATTAACGCTATTGAGAGCGTTCAGAGAAGGTTTTTGAAATATCTCGCTTTTAAAACGGATGGTACTTACCCTGCTCGTGGTATCGATCATACATTGTTGCTTGGTAGATTTGGATTTCCGTCACTTGCCCAAAGGCGAAATTATGTCTGTTTATTATTTTTATTTAAACTAGTTAGTGGTTTGGTAGACTCGGATCATCTGCGGAGTTGTTTATTTTTCCGTGTTCCTCCTATTGCTACAGGAACCAGGACCTTATTCTACCTGCCATCAGCATCAAATAATCTAATGCTAAGAGAACCCATATATAAAATGTGTGCCCAGTACAACAATATTGTTGCCAACCTCGATATTTTTCATATGTCATTAAGTCAGTTCTCGTGTCAACTTAAGAAACTTATTTTTATATAATTTGTGATTTGAATTTGTATAATACAATTTATTATAACTATGAACTAACACAATGTGTTAAATAATGTTACATATTCACTAATTTGTATTTTTCACTTATATTTGTACATTATTGTCTTATAAATGGATTTCCTGTTAGACAGAAATGCTTAAATAAATAAATAAATAAAACGCCGGGCAAACCCACGAATTCACTCGGGCTCACGAAAAGGCACACGCCAGCCGCCAGCCTACCAGACCACAACCGGACTAACGTCGCTTCCTGCTGACCGTCGGCCGACATGTTTGCGCCGTTTCTCGTTTTGTCATCTTTTGCTACTACTATATACAGTATACACACACGTACACATACACCTATAGTCAACAGCACGGGTAATAAGTTTCGAAAAGAATGCGATAAAAAAATTTGATTTCACTCAGCCCCTATCAAAACAGTTAAAAACAATACTACTGCTATTGACGACCTTCGCCGCCACCTATTTTTGTAGGGTTTTTCCCTTCTGCCGCCCAGCCGTCGAACTGCATCAGCGGCAAGTCCGACTGTACCTACCTACCTACTACCGTTCGTCGCCTTGCCTACCGCCGCGCCGCGCCGCCGCGATGACGTAAAATCATAGTTGCGGAGTACGACCGGAAAACTTTGACGTATTCGCGTACGGGCATTTCGGGATTGTTTGTGATCCGTAGGATTTAAAGATCCTTTACACAAATAGTGCACTATGTAAAAATTGACCTCTCCTATTGGTCGATCCATCTCGTATTACGATATGTCTGCGTGATGCAATCGATTTCTGTCAGGAGCTCTCGTGGTGTAGGGGTTTATACAGCTGGGTCTCACCTGGACGGCCTAGGTTCGAACCCCATTACTATTTTTTATTATTTTTTTTAAGATTATGTTTCTAAACAGTTTTTTTCTTGATTTTGGGTATGTCTTGGTTTAGTTTGGGATAGCACCTTTTCTTGTGCCCCCGTAGCGAGCGAAGCGAGCGGAGGGCCATGCGGATCAACCAATAGGAAAGGCCGATTTTTATATATTGCACTATTTGTGTAAACGATCTTATAATGCTGATACGTACAGTAAGCCTCATCTGGTCAACTACCGTTATTGCACCGTTTCCAAAATACCGTTACCGTTCCATCTTTTACCGTTACTGTTGCATTTTACCATTATCAACCTTATTTCATCCAGTTCCGCAAATATCATCTAGCTGCGGGTATCCCTAGCATCCCTGCCATTGTCGTGATAAGCTTCTTACCGTTGCAGGATCGTTAGAGTTTCCGTAAGCGTAAGCTTGGTGATTGAACTCACTTGTACCGTAAAATTAATTAGCTTAGTCACTGTACCGTCTCTTACTATTTGACACCATGGCCGATTCGTTCATTCATTTTCTTACCATTTTCACATGCATACCAAACCTTCCTTTCTCGTAATATGTTAATTAGTGAGCATAAGGGTCATAAAAGCATTTCGTAATTATGAGTTGTGTTCCCATGTTGACAATAGAAATGCTGTTTTATATATTTTTTATATCGTTAGTTTATATGTTAGTTTCTTTCTAACCAATACCAAAGACATATTCTAATAATGCCAAAAGTAGCCCCAGAAAAATATAAACACTGTCCAGGAACTTGAACACATTACCCCAGGGAATTGGCATAAAACGCATTGGAATCAGCGTCTACTACCCCCATACAAGGTATTTATTTTATAAAAACAGTTTACTACAAAACGATTCAAGTGCAAAAATATTAAGTGAGGTTATATTATTGTCAAGCGTATTCCCGAAGCAGAATTTCGAGTTTGAGGTGCTGAAACCCACCTTATACGTACCTAACATAATAATATACACACATGTATGGCCCTCTTCTCCTTTTTCGAATGACACTAAACTAAAAGGAAATTGACCAAACCATATAGCCGAGCTAACACAACGAGGTGTGAATAAAAATTGCTGCATTTTAACCTTAATTAATGGGGCAATATTACTATATTATTTTATCTATTTTTAAAGACCCTCACTTCGAAAAGTTCAAGTTCAACTAATTCTTGACAGAATGCCGAAAGTAAAATTAATTTAAATAACAACAATAGTAGAATATTAGTTGAATTTTATCTTTGAATTACAATTAACCTGACTGTTATCGTTATCATAAATGAAACTCGTCATCAAATCAAACTAAGCCGGGTGCATAATTACAGGATGGTCATTTTATGAAGCTATAACTGCGACACCCATGAAAATTATACTTATTTTTTATTCTGTGATTATATAATTGCTCTGTTGTCAGGTTTTGTCCAATTTCTATCTGCCGGCGTCGCTGCTGCTTTGAAAACGGAACCCAGTTATACCAGAAGATATTTAGTAAAATGCACGGTTCACCCCTGGCGACGGTACTTATCCGTTAAATCCAGTTAGCCAAAAATTCTTATCTATAATCTGTTTCAGAAATGTATAGAGTAATAAAACATCAGTACCTATGAAAAAGGACTACAGGGTGACCCACCAATAATTTATGCCACTTCCAGGTCGCATACTTGTAGAAAGAATTTAAATTTAAGGAAATTTTATTTTAACAAAATAAAAATTATATATAATGTGTATAAATAATTAATATTATCCTTCGCATCTCCGCCATCCCTCATTACACTTTGTAGTATACAACTTTTTCCCAATCGGTACAATTTTTAAGGAAGTTATCTAAAAACATGGTGATTCAGCCGACCCTGGCTAGCCGCTCGAGCTCATCGCCTTGATGCATCATTACAATTTTGTACCGGTCGGTGACAAGCAAGAATCCGTAAATCGGTTCTTTCTTTTGGTTTTAAGAAGAAAAATGCCTAGAAATCGTATTTCTAGTATAGTGAAGTGTTAGTGATACGTCTTGCTCGCAAAGGAGGCGAAAAAAGGGGGCAATAGTCATCGGGAGAAGCGAATCAGGGGGTGAGTCCATATAAGATTATATGCCAAAATTTCAAATATACATAAATACCTGGTTATCTTAAATATATAAGAACAGAATCTCTTGTATAAAAGCAAACTACATGTGTATAATACTAAACTGAGTATTATGAATAAATATGACACTTGTAACCCTTATTTTTTTTACTTAATAAAATTGAAATGGAAAATACTCTCAAACTTCTAAAACTAACTATACTTATTAGAATAAAATAGAGTGCGAACGGGTTACAGTCAAAAATGCGAATGAAGCAGTAAACAAAAATTAAATGTGCTCACTGCGATTTGAATTATACTAACAAACTGTTATTTATATACGAGGGCATGACAAAACATTGTTACATTTATTTGTCGTCTTTGCACAATTACACAGAATCAAACAATGTATTCGGAATTGAAATATATTATATCGAAATGAATATAAGTAATAAGCAACAGTTAACGATACGAGCTATTCGAACCGTTCTCTAGTAATCTCGTCTAATCGTACATCCTACCAAAGAAATACTATTCAATCCAAAAAGTGTTTACATAACACAATCAAAAGGAGGAAATATATACCGGTCGGCTTGCACATTTATTAATGTTTTACATAGAATAAAACGTTTATACCATATAAAGGAATATAAAAATAGAAACAAATGGTTATAATGCCTTCGTATCATTCGTTTTTCGATATTTGATCCCCGTATGGGGCACATGTGGGACTATAAACTGCAATTCGATTCGATGCAAATATTGCAAAACAAAAAACAAAGTTATATTTAATTATGATCCACTGACTCATATTGCAGATCTATATGAAAATTTAAGAGTATGGCAATTACATAAGGTATTAAAATTTGAACAAAATAAGCTTATTTACAGGATAATAAATAAAACTCAAAATTAAAATATTATCATAATATTTTCAAAGGGTATTCATAGCCACAATACTAGAGAGTTTATAGGAAATCATACTGTTATTATTACTAAAATGCAATTATCCTCAATACCAGTGTTCAAAAACACTGTCTAGAGGAATAAGGACTATGTATATTGTAATTATTGCCATTACTGTATTAACAAATACTTTTCAAAAAAAAAAAAAAATAAATAAATAAATAAAAAATTAAAATTTTGAGTAAGTCGAAGAGTGTCCTTTTCTCACGAAATTAACCTCTAAAAACTAGCCACAAAGGCAAGCTGACGCATAATTTACGAGCGACTAAATCCCAAGTTGGGTATTATTATAGCTTGCATGGCCCTCCGTTGGCTTTGCTCGCAACGGAGGCTCAATCAACAAGAACTAAAAGTGCTAACCAAAACTAACCCAAAATTAAGGGAAAAAGGCGGAATGTTATCGTTCGGCTTTGTCGAAGCAATGTAATACCGGAACGCATTATTTTTAAACAATTCGTGTTGACATGAGCCGTCCGGTGAGGGAAAAAATTGGAGTAAACATTGCTTGCAGGAGATGTTAATAAATAATAATAATACCTATTTACAAATTCGCATTTGCAGATGCGAATAACTTTAACTAAAATTGGCCTTCACATTTGCAGATGTGAAGGGCCCCCAACAGCCTCCACCCCAGTAGGTATATTATGTAAAAGTAGTTAGAGGCACACTATATCCCTACACTTGCCGATGTAAAGGATATATGTACTGACAAAAATAAAACGGTATAATGCTATGTATTTGCAGATACAAAAACAAATAACCACCATACTATTGCAACCCTCTTACATAAAATCATTGCATTGGAGGTAGCGAATTATTACACTCTTGGTTTCTATTCAAAACAGAAATTACAGTATTTGCAGATACTGTAAATATGCTAAAAAATCGTTGCATTTGCAGATGCAGTCGAAAGCATAACCAGGGTTAAGCAGCAAGCAAAAAGGTGAATAGTTCGTTGTATTAGCAGATACAATCGATCGTACCCACTGTCTGCAATTGCAGTTGCAGATAGTGAACATATTCATGAACCTATTTTTCTGTTCAAAAACAGAAATTGCAGCATTTGCAGATGCTGGAAATAGGCTAACAGATCGTTGCATTTGCAGATGCAATCGATATCATAAGTAGCAAAACCAAGGAAACTCTTTTGCATTCGTAAATGCATTAGAAATCCTCTCACGCTAGCTGAGGAAATAACTTAGCCAAATCAAGACTATTAAGACTTACCAACATCAGAAGCACCAGATGGTCCTGAACAAAGAAACGACCACCTAGCTGCGTAGGAATCCATATCTTTTCACAAAACTGAAACGACGAAATTACACCTGCGAGGCCAGAACTACATACTCAGATCGTTTAGATGGGACACTTACTTATTAAAAGGACTAAAGATTAAAAAAAAAAAAAAAAAACAGTATGATAGAGAGGTATCCACCAGCTGCAAACTGCAATGTCCTCAGACCATCAAAATTAAATCTCGAAGAGAGTACTAAATCCTGCCAAGACAACTACTGTATCAATTACAGAAACAACTATAGTCCGTGGGATTAGTGCCCTAGCCCTCCCTTTCAATAATTTAATTAGCCAACCGTCTGAACTAGAATTATACGTTCAAAATTAGCAGAGAAAAAAGGTAAACAGTTCAATAATAGAGTGGATACAGGATTATAAAATCCCTTTCAATAGGACACCACTCCGGTTAGCAAAGTAGAAGACTACATAGGACGGCAAAAAATTTTATTTCAAAATACGCATTCTTGGGGAAAACTGATCTCTTAAAGATGCATGTTTCCTTATCCCTATGCACAGTAGTCAAAAAAGTTGTTAAGATTCGTTTTTTGCAACGTACTATACCAATTTAATTGTGTTTCATTTGGTTTATGTACAGATCCATATCTTTTCACAAAACTGAAACCAGTTGTAAGATATGTAAAATTAAAGGGTATAAAAACTGTACTCTACTTAGACAATTGGCTAGTTATTGGTAATTCAAAAGAGAATTGCTTAAAAGTAGAAATAAAATTACATAAACATTACAAGATTTAGGTTTTATATATAAAAAAAAGCGTAGTTATTCCCCCGCAACCATGCTCACTTTTGGGGTTTATACAAGAGAAAAGGGACCTACTGGCAGAACAGTCTATTATCTTTACCCTGAAAAATACTTACTCACATCTCCTTGCGGAGAGAAACAACCATTGTGGAAGAAAATTTCTCTGGCTGTAGGGAAATTACCAAGTTTCCTGAGAAATTAAACTGATTATTTTTTATTGCAAACTATAGAACCGTAAAAAAAAATTAAATTAAAAAAAAAATAAAAATAAAAAAAAAAAAAAAAAAATCGATACGTATTTTTTATTTCCGCTAAAGATGAATATTACAAGAGCTATACCAGTTTTTAGTTTTGTATATATAGATATACCATGCATGGTGTGACGTAACAATTCATGTGTATTATGATGTCATAAGCACATCTCAAGGCGTTGTATCTGCCTCATTTTTCGGCTTAGGGTAAAAAAGAAAAAACATATGTTTACTTATTTTTCATGGGCTATCGAAATCAGCAGTAATAAAAAAAAAAACAAAACAAAAATTGATGGAACTTCCTCATTGTCAGGAGAGCTATTCAATAACAAAGCGTACCTAATGAAGCGATAAAAGTGATTATTTCTTCATTGACAGATAGCGCCCTCAAACAATACGGAAATACTTACAATAAATTGGGGAATTTCTGTTTTTCTAAGCGCCAACAAACATATAATAAAACCGTAAACTTATTCTTGAGCTCCTAAATATTCAATTGTCTTCGGAGTCATCCTACTAAAACAAAAGACGAAGCGGTTATAAAAAGGTTTCTCAATGGAACATTTAACATAAGACCCCCAAAATCAAAATACTCAATTACTTGGGATTCCTACCCAGTTCTACAGCGCTTAAAGAGCATGTACCCTCATGAATTCTTAAATCTACAGATCTAACTTTAAAGTTAGTAACACTCTTAATACTAATAACGGCACACAAATCACGGACAACCCGGAAGTAAAAATAGACAATATTTTTAAATATGAATACATAATTGAAATCAGATTCCCGGATAAAATAAAAGCAAGTAGCTTAAACAGGCTTCAACCTAGTTTGATATTACCTTATTTTATTAATCAACCTGAACTATGTATAGTCACACTATTAGAGACTTACATAGAACGCATAAAAGGGTGCTACCAGTCAATAAAAGGTGAATAGTTCGTTGTATTAGCAGATACAATCGATCGTACCCTCCACTGTCTGCAATTGCAGTTGCAGCTAGTGAACATACCTATTTTTTTGTTCAAAAACAGAAATTACGGCATTCACAGATACTGTAAATATGCTGATAGATCGTTGCATTTGCAGATGCAATCGATAGCACAAGTAGCAAAACCAAACAAAATGTAATACTCACTCACAAAAAGCCCTATCACCCAGACAACAGTCAAACCATTAGCAGATGGGTCAAGTTAATACTAAAAGCCAGCAGTATAAACACGGAAATCTTTGTGGCACACAGCACGCGACACGGGGCAACTTCAGCAGCTCAAAGAATGGGAGTTACATTACAAACCATTCAGAAGACAGCTGGCTCGACAGAAAAATCAAAAGTATTCTCGAAATTCTATAAAAAACTTGGCGTGGGTAATCCCACTGGATTGGCATCTTATTTATTGAACCATAAACTCTAAGGAATCATATAAATATTAAGCTACAATTATAACTTACTTACCAACTTGTTATCATATTACATAAGAATATTGGTATAGTATTAAAAATAAGTTAAAGGTTAATATCAGTTAAGCGTTAAACATGATATATGTACCTTCATGATGTGTGTTATTAAATCTAATGGTTATAAATTTGAATTTTAGTTTATAAAAAGGGCCTTACAAATCTAGGACTACAGAAAACTCGCAGTTTTCAGTTAATGTAGATTACATCGCAAATACTTTAAACATCTACAAAGTGTAATGAGGGATGGCGGAGATGCGAAGGATAATTACAAGATCAATCGACTTACCTGTAAGGAAGATCGATCGGAATTATCCGAGCATCTCCGCCATCCCTCATTACAAACCCACCCAGTCTTTACCTTCTCCCTATCACCCCAAATGCAATGTAATCAAAAATCTCACGAACCAAAATTGTAATGACGCATCAAGGAGATGATCGGATAATTCCGATCGATCTTCCTTACAGGTAAGTCGATTGATCTTGTAATTATACATTATTATACATCAATTAAATTATAATAGTTTATATTCTTCGTCATCTGAGGAACTGTGATCACCTCTTGACATTATAATTAAAGGTCGACCGTCTGAGCGGTCAGGTATGTCAAGATCCCACATGCCCTCCTCCTGTTTAATCACTGCTGGAATGCTTTTTACCAGTTCTCTGGTGTCACTTCGTTAACTGCTTGATCAAACAGTAGCTTAACATATTTGATTATATTTTTCTGCTATAACCTTCAGGGCATATTTCATAAAACGATTTTTGTGTAAATTTGCTATGGCTAGTAGGTCTTTCTTTATCAAATCGGGTTCAAACTCAATGCCTTTGTTAGTTAGCGAGTCGGTAATGTCTTGTTTTCTCCAAGATGAAGTTGGTGTCTTCTATATACGCCGTGAATGATAGGTTTTGTCCAATTGCGTTATCCACCGAATCAGCCGGAATAAATTTTTATCATTTCACCAACATAGTCTTCGAAAACATCCCAATTCATGCTCTCATGGTAATCTTCCGGCACAACTGAAAGGTTAGCAAAACTTCTTTTAAAAATCCCTCTTCGCTTTCAATGTGTGCAAATATTAGTCTCTTCCCTTTTCCGGAAGGCACCTTAATACCCGTTGATAGGCCTTCCATGAATGCTTGGCGGACATTGGTTATATTTTTGTCTTGCTAATTTTTTTTTACCATATAACTTTCATTGATCCACGTCTTATCAAGATAAAAAAAATATTTTGATCACCGCATTTTGCTTTATAATACGTCTCAAGTATTTTCGTGGCTAGCAAACAATTTCTTCGCTTTCCAGTAAAAGCTTTTTCGGTTATGCTTTTCCCAAGCAAAATCAATATTTTTTAATGTTGTCTATAAGAATTTTCTAGTTATCAAAGGAATACTGTCATCTTCGCCAAGCTCCATCAAAAATTTATCTAGGGTGAGTATTTCTTTTTTAAAATAAAAAGAGTGAACATTTCTTCGAATTACACATTTGGTGTCTTCATCAAGGATTTTTGCTGGTCTTTCTTGGGAGGTTCCACTTGACTTTCTCTCCCGCAATAATTTGAAAAAGAAGGACTTTCCAACTCCAGTCATTCGGAAATAGGGGTCGCCATTTTCTTGACAACTTCTTGATCTTGTCTTGATCTTGTCTTGATTTCAAGACAAGATCAAGACAAGAAATGATCCTTGTTTTTCAAGACAAGGCAAGAAATAACTTCTCAAGGTCAAGATTTCTTGGCAAGAAATGAAGAAAATCTTAAAATTTCTTGAAAATATAAAATTAAAAAAAAAACTCATTTGTTTGCTAGTTTATTGAGAAAAAAAAACAAAGCACTGAAACATTTTTAATGGAAGGATAAAAAAAATCATTATGGAAAAAATATTTTTATTTCCAAAGTTTTTTATCATTTTTGAATATGTTATGGCCTAAGGTATTGGCACCGAGTCTATTTCAGTGTCAGCCAAATTGGCCAAAGGAAATAAATAGGTAAAAATTGGCAAAATGCATTTAAAAGGGGTCGGAATATTGACTATTAAAAAATCAGGTCAATACGAACAAAATTAAAATTGATACTTTAATTTTGGTAAAACTTTGCCTTGTGGGCTAAATTAAATTGGATAATTTTTTAATATTTAATGACTTTTATTTGCCAAGAATTTTTTTCATCATTTTTGTATATGTTATGACCTAATATATTAAAACCAAAAAGAACTTTGCTAAGCGGATCTACTTCAGTGGCGTACAGAAATTTTAAATTTACGTTAAATTTTTGAAATTAAGAAAAAAACTTACCTTACAAATGCTTGCCTGTTCTCTGCACTGAGATCCGCTTGCTGCTCTGGCTCCAGGGTGTAAACAGCACAAGTGCTAGTTTAGTGACCCTAACGAAGCTGAAAAACCCTTTGACAAAGTCAATCAAAGCTTAACAAGCTGCAAGAGCTTTTTACTGTTTGATTGTATTTACTAACCATTTTCATTTTTAGATTTGTTCGTTCTTGACAACGGAGGCAGATTTGTTCCTCGAAACGTAGACCGTTTTTTCCAGTTTCCTTTAGGTTTTTCAGCTTCGTTAGAGTCACTAAACTAGCACTTGTGCGGTTTACACCCTGGAGCCAGAGCAAGCGGCTCTAAAGTGAAAAGAATAGGCAAACATTTGTAAGGTAAAACATGAATCCAGATATATAGAACACCAGAAAAAAATTAATTTATCAACACATATGAAGCAACGAAATGTAAAACAATACTATCCTGACATTCCTGACCGCGTGACCCTCGATTCCAGGCATAAAGCGCAAACATCATATCAACCAATCTCATCCCGACTTTTAAACATCCCTGTGGTCAAGGTATCAAGAAACGACTTTTAAACGGGGGATACCCTTTTGTCAAGATGTCAAGAATTTTCAAGATTTCTTGAGCCAAGACAAGACACCAACTGTCAGTACAAGATTTTTTTTATTTCTTGAAAAAAATTCAAGACAAGACAAGAAATTTCTTGTCAAGACAAGATTTCTTGTCTTGCCGATCCCTATTCGGGAACATCGTTCAACAATTTCTTGTCCAGTAAAACTAGGGTAATCGTGTTTTATGCAATCGCGTATATTTAAAATAATACTTTTTCACTCACTGATAGTGGAGAATTATTAGAACGTTTTTCGTTGTAGTGAATGTTGCCAAATGGCATAATAATAATAAAATTATTAATATTCTTATAATGATGTTAACACTATCGCGTAACAGTAAATACTAACATATTTAAAACAATATTAAGAAGTACCTATTTAGAATCTGTGTCTTGATGACCTGCCTCAAAAGGATGTAGTCCCATTTAAAAGGATCATAAATGTAATCTATAGAGTAATAAGAGTAATAAAACCTCATTAGCTACAGGGGCAAAAAGTTTACCTACGCCCATGGACGACCACGAAATTCAGCCAACTGGACGGAATTGCTCATTTTATTACTCTACTCTATACATTTCTGAAACAGACTTAAAACATTGGAAAAAGGCAAGGGAAACTGGAAACTGCCAAAATCTTTTTTTTACTATTTAGTTTTGAATGTTATGCGAAACTCCAGCTGTATGTTTACGTTAGATCCGATTGCAACAATTTCAAAATTATAATTATTACTACCCGTTTTTAAAAAACCCCAATTACGAATTTTAAAAAACCCATTCTGATTATGTATCATCGTCAGATGTATTATGATTAAAGCTTCATTTGTGTTCCCACCATATTCAATCATCATTATTATTATATATTCTCTGATACCTGGTACTATATTTTTAAGAAATATGTAAATACTGATTTTCCATAAAAACGTTCAATTTGGGTATTGAGTACTTATGAATATGTTTAGAATTTTCCGTAGATTTCAAAAATTGAAATAGGGATTTTAGTTTAATAAATCATCTATGGGGTCATTGATTTCCCTACATTTGGAACGCATGCATTTTAATAAAAAAAATCTATAACAATTAACGAGTGATTGGACCGAGTATTTCCCATATAAAACAATTCCAATTTCAATTCCAACATTTACGTGCTCACTGTATGTTGAACATCAAAAATAGACATTCAACGAAATTTTGCTTTCAAATTTAGTTCGAAGCTCCTTGTTTTATATACATTTCACCCTCGATTTCACCTTAGATAAAAAAAATATCATTATGGACTTCTTCGTATTTTGCCGAGGGCATTTGTTGACCCCGCAATTGAAGATAGTATATTAAAACTTATATAATTAAACATTTCTTGCTTGGCATTTAGCAATTCATCAGTAAACACTGGTTAAGTGGCAAGTAAACGGGTAAGTAATAAAAATTGCATGTTGCATTTATGTACGTAGTAAAAATATTCCCCAAATTTTGGTTGCTAGATATCGATCTCGCTTAACAATAAATACAAAAATTATGGTGTGAAAAAATTTGCATATTTAATGGACAAAAAAAGAACGAAAGTGATATTGCCTTTTTTCTATTACGTACTAGTTCTTATGACAAAAAAAATTAATTAATTTAAATCTATGGTTTAGAATTAGATAAACCAAATGTACCAAGTATTACTAGTAATCTACGTAAACTTCATACTACAGTACCTACCATCTGTAGTTACTACATTCTCTGGGTTAGTTTAACTGGCTGTGTTCTAGATATTTACATTTACATTTAAAACTAAGACATATAGAAAAACTTTAAATAGAAAAATTGTAGCATTTTCAAAATACCTTAAAACACGGTCGCAAAATTAATAAAAGCATGCAACTTGGTTTATTTTTGTACGGAGCACTCTATAATGCTTATGTATATGAATTATTAATCCGATAGAATTCTATACTTAGTATGAAAAATATGATCATATTTTTGATACTACACACTAGGTCTAAACTTAATATTCGATTAATAAACCATATATTGTTCCATCTAAACAAACACGCAGCCACGTACATACGTGGAAAGATATGATAATCGGCAAGGTATTTAATATACAAAAACGGTGAGTGCCTATAACCACACGACAGAAAGTGGAAATTTCGAAGAGCTTCAAGAACTGTATAAGAAATACCATTTACTCTATCAAGTCCTAGTTTATATGCATAAAAAATTCACAAATAATTCTTAATAGGGTGTGCGATATCTACATAATTTGTGTAGAATGCAAAAATGGTAGAAATATCAAATATTTTGAATTTACTTGCCACAATGTTATACACTTCGATGTTTGCAGTAAAATTAAAATTTTACCTCCAAGTCATCCATAAAATCTTGCGTTAAAAATATAATCAGAAACAAAGCTATCTATTCAGACCCGTTATATTGATTTTTTTAAACTGAAAATTAAAAATCACCAATTCGACATTTTTAATCGGATCGATGCAGTTTCTTGATATCTTCCGCTCATATCTTCCCTTTTTAACGTAGAAAAGTTTGGTTGATTATTCGATTTTCGAATAATAAAATATTAAATGGTCATGTGTGGTATGAAAAGTTTACATTCAACTAGCTCACCCTATAAAAGGCATCATCTTTTCGAAACCATCTCCTAATACGATTTTTGGGCTAGATTCTTCTCAACTAATCGACTTTCCTAAAAAATACTTTTTGAAAAACAAACCTTTTTTAACCTAGAAATCGAGGTTTTTATAGTTTCCTTATAAAGTTGATATTTCCGACATTATTGAAACTTTAGAGAGGTGTAATCCTAGACAATCCCTATTAAACTCTCGTCTCAGTTTTATCGATCCTTGCAGCTTTTTCGACGCTTGAACGACCTAAAGTTATCCTTTTTCCAAAAATATGCGCGTCCAAAAAAAAATACTCGACCTCCAGATAATTTCATAAAAATGTGTGATTTTTTTCGAAGGTTATCGTGTACCAATGCGAAGTTGTAAAAAATCGCAAATTTGACGTAAGAACGGAAAATCGGGCCGCCGAAAATAACGCTAAGTGTTGTTTAAAAATCCCCAGTTTTCACTCGCAGCCGTTTTGGAAAATAGTAAGAAGGAAATAATAGGTTTCCCATTCAAATTTCAATATATTTTGACATCCACTCCACATCCTTGTATAGTTTCTCAATTATACGAGAAAGCATTTCAGTAATTTTCCTGAGCCAAATGAAATTAAGAACAAATCCTAAAACCTCAGCCATAGGCGCAACTCGCAAGAGCCTCTACACGACGCTCTTACTAATAGGTAAATTCTTTGGTTTCACTTAAATTCTTTACGATCTAATAGCTAGACATCATTTTAAGGGAGGGTCGAAGTTGTAAACTTCGTGCTTTCAGCTTTCAGACGGGGAGTTGATTGTGACCAATTATGTTCAAGTAAATCTTAACTCTCTTATCTCCGAATAAAAACCAAATAACAAGTTGGGCTAATAGTGGTAAGATCTTTAAGGAACACAACAAAGGGTACAATAGTCGTACGGGACACGAAAAGAGCCTACGGGACACCAAAGGACTCCTTCGGGACAACCTCCCAAAGAAATCTTGTGACGTAATCTCCGTGGGGTAATCTTAAAACTTACATATATTATATACGTCCTGGCCAGATTTTACCCGCTACGCTCTCAACTTGTCACGAATTTTCTTTAGTATGTGCATGTACACTAGATGGTATGCATATATTTTCCATATGAGCAATGTGCCTTATTGCCCTTGTCCTTGATTCTGTCCCGTTGATCAGAGTTGTTGTTGTCCTGCCTTTTAGATAGCTCATGACGGTCTTCGTGATTGCCGGCGTGATTCCTGATTCGTGCATCTTGGTGGCCATGGCCTCCCTTCATATGGTGTCGTACGCCTTTTCTAAGTCCAGAAGTGCTACTGTTGTCGTCTTCTTGGTGTTGTTTCCTATCATTGCCTGGTCCACCATCCTCGCAAGCTGCATGACTATCGATTTTCCTCGCTGGAATCCGAATTGTTCTGGTATGATGGTTCCTAGTATTTGAAGCTCCTCGTTGGTTCTTTTGTTGAGCACTATTTCGAGAACTTTTCCGAGGGTGGGTAGCAGGGAAATTGGCATGTTTGATGAGGTTTAGCACCTGTCTTTTCTTGGTTTGGCGATGACGATGAACCTGGCTGTCATCCATGTCCTCGCGAAATAGAGTCTCTCATGGATGAGAACCTTCACAACTTTTGTATAAAAACTGCAACTTTAATGACTAAAAATACTTGAAAAATTAAATGAACAGACAGGAATTAACTCGTACGAAGTCTTTTTAGCACTGCTTGACGGGGAACAAAGCAGAGTTGAGGCGCACAGTTCTAGAGCAATGCGGTGTTGCGGGTACGCTTCAAGGGCTCTATTCGGCAGGAACTTGGCCTCCTTCATGACTATTCCGTCCGGTCCTGGCGCTTTGTACGGTCTAGCTTTGATTATGATCATCCTTAGCTCCCTGTAGCTCGTGATTATCCTGTTCCCTCTGCTATATAGTCTAAGTCCTGTTCGTATCCTGCAGCGGCGCGTTTCGATTTCGTCGATTATCTGGACTCTTCTTATTGTCCTGTCGTCTAATAGATTCTCTGTCAGGCTGCTGATATTGGTGAAGTATTCCATGAACGCGACCGCCTTCTCTGTCCTGTCCACGATGATGTGTTCTATGCCGTCTCTCGTCACTTTGATAGGTGGGACTGTCCAGGGGCTTTTGCTGCTCTTCATTGTCTTGATGTGCTTCCATATGTTGTTGTTCGCCGTCTAGCGGCTGTGGTTATGTTGTTCCAGGCCTCGTTGTTGTATGAATCCAGCATGGCTCGGGTAAGTTCGCATTCTTCCAGGTAGGCTGTCCTTAAGGTCCGGTTTCCTGGGGATGTTTTGGTACTTTGCGGCGCTTATTATCCTGGTCATGACTTATATGGCTTCCTCTATCTTTGCAGAGGTATCCAAGTCGCGAGTTATCCTTAACTCCGCGTTGATTTCTCTCCTGAAGTTTGTCCAGTCCGGGTTCCTGTAGTTGAACGTGACCCTAGGGGCTGCGATGGCTGACTGATGCATCGTTTTGAACATTACTGGCAGGTGATCAGACTGCAGTTTCGTCATGCTGGTCGCTGTGGCGTAGATGCCTTTTGCTATTACTATGTCCAGTGTGGCGTTGGCTACGTGGTATTGCGCAATCATTGTCCTTCTGTCCGGGAATATGAGGTTGGCGCCGTTCCTGTCGATCTAGTTCCTGAGTCGCGTTTCAGGCCTATTGTCCGTCCTGTTGTTCCACGAGATGTGCTTGGCGTTTAGGTTCCCTATGAGCAGCGTCTTGGGATTGTTGAGCAGTCTTTCCGGTTCGTTTCCGTCGAGGGCTTGATTTGGCTTGTTGTACGCTGAGATGTTCGTTCAGGTTGTTCGTTGTTATCGCCACTGTCTATACTTATCGTGTCTGTTGCCTGTTCTTCGAATTGGATGCTCCTCTTCACATATAGGGCCACTCCTCCATACGGCACCTGGTTTGGTCGATTCTTGTAGATCATCTCGTATCTTATGATGCCTGGCGGTTGATCCTTTATCTTGGTTTAATTGATACTCAGTATATCTGGCGTAGTTCTGGCGACGAGTTCTCTGAGCTGGCTGATCTTGCCCCTTATTCCATTGATGTTGATATGTAGTATCCGTAGTCCGTTACGATGCTCCATAGGACATCAGTACTTGCATGACTTCCCACTCATTTTGCGCCGCTGACTGCTTTGCCTTCGGTGTCCTAATTATTGTGATGAGCTCCCATATGTTGAATAGCCGGTTGAAGTCCTCAGTTTCATTGAATAGAGTCTGGATGTCATCCTCTCCTGGGTCGCTCGGAGGCAGTACTGCTGGCTTCCTGAGGTTGGGAGCGGCGACAGCGCTGACTTGAGCGGTAGCAGGGGCCTTTGGTCCTTTCATCACCTGGCTGTACTGGATAGCTTCTCTTATGAGGCTCGGTTTGCTGATTGTCCTCGGTTATTGTCCTGTTCTTGAAGTTGTCTCCTCCTTGTATGAGTTCAATGCCTTGCATCCCCTGAAATTGGCAGCATGCTCCTCCTTGCAGTTGGCGCACTTGAGGGGTACTATTCCTTCGTTCACGCCTGTCCTTTTGAGGCACTCGCTAGGTCGATGATCGCCAGCGCACTTGAAGCACTTTGGTGTCTGCCTGCATATCGTTGAACCATAGCCGAACTCTTGACAACTATAGCATTGGGAGTAGCTCAGCGTCTAGAAGTATGCTTCCCACTCATACTATTTTCTACATGTTTGGTCTTCTTGATCTCTTCAATATTGGCCTCTTTCTTCGCGGTCACCAGGTACGAGTGGCTGTCCCCTTTTCTTGATTTCATCGGCACGCAGTCGATGATTGCCTCGTGTTCCGATTTCAATGTATTCGTAATCTCTTCGGTGTTCATGCCGGGTGGCCCCTTGAATACCATCTTCTTTATTGTCTCGCCTCTTGGTTTGTACGGGTAGAATTCTATTGATTTGTCCAATTCCAGATGCGCTACCAGGGGTACGTGACCCCTTCGAGCATAGAGTACAGTGTTAGAGCACATACTTTGGATGTGTTATTTTTTTATTAAACGGTCACAGTTTACTTCTTGGTTCGAGGGCCGCATTGAAATGTCGTCAATTAATTCTCGTAAATAAATTTTTCTTTCTTATGTACATTTTTCCTTTAATAGATAAATTGATTTCATTTTGTATTCATTTGTAGTATATGTTAAGGGTTATTTTATATAAATTAATACTGCGTTTTTCTTAAATTGCACGAATAAAGAAAAATAGATGTATAAAAAAATGCCATTTGGGTTTTATTGCCAGTATTGACTGGTCATTCAGGATAATCGTTTCACAAACATCTACTTTAGACCCTACTCCGAAACTACGTCAATTTAACAGGGTCATACTGACAGTGGCGATATATCATTCAACATTGTTACGCTCACGTCCAAAGAGTCTTGCCTTTAGGTACAACGAATGTACCTTGGGACAGGGGCATTTCAGTAGACACCTCAATCTTAGTCATTACACAGGAAAAAGTGTGTTGAACGCGCTTAAAGAAATTTTCACTTTAAAAAATAAAAGTTTGGTTTACCCCACGTTTTTGACTCACCTTGTATTCCAGAAATTATTTTTTTCTAGCGGTTCTCTTAATTTCTTGCAACTTTTCACCAAAAGCTTCATTTTATTTGAAGTTTATGCACGTCAAGTCGGCTCGAAAATATTGCCAACACTCATATTTTCGCAATTTAATTTAAACGACACCAAATAAAATGTATGGTGTAGACAGATAAAAAAATCTCTCTTTTACTTCACTCTTATTAGTTACGTAGCCAACTGAAATATCACACTGGGATTTTTCTACAATATCCGTCGTGTCATCAACTTGTACCACGAAAATTTTTGCAGACTTTATCTCTATATTAATGGTTCCTATTAAATCATTTTGTATTGTTTTTGAGATGCCTTTAAAAACATTGCCAACTTTTATTATATGGTCTAAGACTTCCACGTCGTTTTTTATTAAAACGTTAAATAAATCCCCAAAATTCCCTTAATTTAAAGATTCGCTACTCTCGTAGTGTCTAACTCTTGTTTTTCTAAAAATACTGTTATTTCTATTAGATACGGAAGTAATTTTCTATTTTTTTAGTACCTCGTCATTATACGCATGTAATGAAATCAATGTTGCCTGGATAATAGCATCTTTAATTGTAAAACATTTTCCGAAATTTTTTAAAGCCGCGATATTTTTCATAAGATCTTTTGATCCCTCGTGTTTTTTGGCTGCTTCAGATAAATTCTTAAGATCGCTATAACCGCCCGATATGCAAACACCCACCCTATTATGTGCAAATAAAAGGCAGGGCCAGCAATACAATTGTGTTAAATAAAAGCGACCTCACAACCATTTTTTAAAATCAAAAATATATTATTGAAATGACCTACAAAATTTTTGTGAACCTTTTTTATCTGAGGATGTTATAGAATATTTGTAACAGGGCGGTCTATAGATAAAATTTCCCGCTGCTGCCCTATCGATGTCGCGATAGGGATTCATATCTAATATAATCTAATATGTAATTTAAAATAAATAAAAGATCAAGCAAAAACTTAGCTCTTATGAAACCCAAATCCAATTCTGAATCAACAATATGCTGGGAATCCCGCTAAATTGTCACATAGCGTTAGTTTCGTAGCTGGCGGACGCGGTTTGTCGCCACCTGACGTTAATATGGCAAGTTTTTATTAGATACTAGATTATCCGTTTGACTTGTGGGATTTGAAGGTTTTTATGGGCTCGTTTAGGTTGTCGGATTGTTTGGAATTTATTTTTGGTTTTCGTATATTTTTAAGTCTGTAAGTAACATTGTGATTTTTTGAGCTTTTCCTGAGACGGAGGATCACAGAGCCGCCGCCGGCGCCGCAAGCCACCGCTCGCCGCCGCGCCAGGATGGATATTATAGAATTATTATTATGATTACCGGCTTGTTATAGCTGGCAGAGACTGCCGTTGCCACCTCGATAGTTGATACCATTCGATAATTTCGATAATCTTATATACTAATAATAATAACGATTATGGTACAGGGTCGCGTGCATTTGGCATTTGGGTTGCTTATTATCATTTAATAATAATACTATATATTATAATATGATAATCATAATAATAATTATTAATTATTATTCATTATAGTATTTATAATAATAAAGTGCCTTTTGTATAAATACAATCTATTCAAATATGTGTAGGTATTAAGGTATAATAAAATATTTGGCTTCCCGTTCTTGCGAATCTTGTGTCGGGGTGTCGGGTGGCGGCACCCACCTTACCCACCCAGGCGAGCCGTTACTCGTTTTCGCCCCTCGAATCTCTATGAGCGTTTCGATCCAGATCCTAAAACGTAAATATATGGTAACATATGGTCTGATTTATTAACTTTAACGACCTAAAAGAATAAAAATATACGACTACGAACTGCTTTATTGTTATATAATATATAATAGTTATTTTTGTTACAAGTACCTAAAATGGAGTTTTTCAGGAC
>MU182153.1:228906-240316 GCA_016904865.1 Pissodes strobi
CCAGGATGATGCTTCAATTTATCACTTTATAACATCAGAATATGCGTGTTATGATACCCTCCAAAGCGTTTACTGGCCAAAAACACATCCATAACCTCTTGGAGAAATGTATAGACATTTTTGTAATTTGTTTAAAATCCAAATTAGATTTTTGTATTTATGAGTATAATTTTCTTTAAAAAGGTTGCTGCTCTTTTTGCTTGAATACATTCTTATTCACTTACATACAATGCAGCGTGTCAAATAGTGAATACGTTCTAACTTTCCCTGCATCTCACAAACAAAATATTTTTTTACAAACGTTTATAGGAATTTGTTTCTCCATATTTCGAATTTCGACCCAACAATTTCGATCCCAGAATTAAGGGCAATATGTTAATAAATAAAAGTTACGAAAAAAAAACGCAAGACCGCAAGACTGCAAGACTCTTGCATGCTAGGTCTTGGTCTTTCGTAAGTCTTGTAATATTAGGTCTTGGTCTTGCATAAGTCTTGCACTGCCCGGTCTTGGTCTTGGTCTTGCAGACCTGGAGCTGGCCATGGTCTTGGTCTTGCTTTTTCTGCAAGACCAAGACCAAGACCAGTCTCGCTCATCACTAAAAGTAACGTGGGCGCGTGCGGCGACCGCTCTCAGTGCCACTGTCGGCTTTCGTTGCAATGATTTCATTGATTTGAAAGCATACATGGGCGTTGGGAGGGGGGCAGTTGCCTCATCCTAAGCACTAGAAGATATCTGTTATATTAACCTAACTCACATTAAAAAAATCTTTTCGACCTTGGTTTTCATGTCAAATTGCCCTCCCTCCCTAGTTCACAGGCTGGCGACGTCCTTGAAAGCATTCACGCCAAGTCCTAGGTGAGCGATTTACAGTCGACGCGAACGCGAAGCGCTGGCGATGCCGTACGAAAAGTTAATATAGTCGCACGGCATCGCCACTAATTCGCGTTCGCGTTCGCTGCAAATCGCTCACGTAGGACCGGGCGTTACCGATTTCTATGCTTCTAGGAGCACTAAAGTTTTTTGCCGTTTGGAGCGTCACGCCGACAAAGATTTCTACAGTATTTTTTGCATCAGTTGCCTACTACATCGATATTACATAACAAAAGTTTTATAGTAAAATCAGAATATTATCATCTTAACAAGGCTATAAATTTGGATATTGGGATGTCTTAGGGTATCGGGCGTCGCGCCGCGCCGGACTGCCCCGCTGCCGGGTCCGCGGCGCCCCCACTGCTTGGTCGCCCCTAGGCTATAGCCTAGGGGCGACTAGTGCGGTAATCCGGCCCTGGTTCTGCTGCGCTATTTACATCCAGTCGAATATATCTCGTGACTAATCAGGAAGCGTCCGCACCGCTTCTGTATTATTCTCGGCCAGGGTGCATATTAATATCTAGCTTGCCGTAAGGCGACTATAATATAAATCTTGGCTAGAATATCCCCGTTACGTTTTGTCTTCAAATATTTAAACACTTCATGCCTGGCCCTCAGCTCGCTTCGGTCGCTTCAGGGGCGCAACCAACAAAAACTCACCCAAACTTACCCAAAATATGAAAATGATGCACATATATTACAGTTGCGCTATAAAAGTTGCAAACTCGTACGTTCGATATGAACAAGCGACCCGGCCGCACTATACCGGGAAAATAACAGGGCGTCGCGTCGGGAAGGTTCGGGGATGACTCATACGGAAAGAACTTAGACGCGACAACTTAGTTGCATAGGATAGCTCAAGCAAGCCGCTTTGCACAGGTTATCTAGAGGCCTTAAAAATTTATTTTATCCGAGGAAACCATAGTTTGGTCCCTTAGAATGGCGGCCAATTCCGGGGGAACCATAGTTTGGTCCCCCAAGATGGCGGCCAATTTCTAAAATGACCGCATAACTGTAGATTTCGTGTTTCTCATCCGATTTGATTGAACAAAGAGTTGTTTTCGGTTATGTTGGGTGCGTATAATTTAAATTTAAGGTTAAAAATGTAATGTAAAGCTGTTCCAAATTTTAGGTAAGGAACCATTTGTTGTTTAAATATTCTAAAAAAAATTAATACTTAAAATATTATACATATCAGCCAGGATTTTCAAGTAATTACTGATAGAGGTTTACGTTAGCATAAAGTATTGAATGAATAGTTACAAAAGAAGCAATTGAATGGGTCGATAAAACGTTTTTATTTGAAAATTATTATGAAAAAATACTTGTGATGGCATGGTATACGACGGTGTCGCTCTCGTTCACATCAGGTCGCCTCTAACTTCTGGAACATCTGAGGAGTATTGTGAGATGGAGTTGAAGCCATATATCCAAAATATTGCATCACATTTCAAAGCACAAAAAGTGGATTTCGTGTGGGAGCAGTATCCTGTTTACGTAAAGGATGCTATACGCTAAAATCGCAGACAAGTAACACCGTCCGGCAGGCTACCTGGGAAATGGATGAGCTTTTTTTAAAAAACCAAGAAATGAGGAAGAGCTTCTTCTTGGCTGCATCACCTGTAAAGAGAATCGGTTCTCTTCAACTGGCATCAAACAATGGCGATACCATTTTCGCTTCCCATAGTGTCCGCACATGAACACTGTGATAGACACTTTAGAAAACACCAAATTCCACGGTTCTTCGGGGATTCCATACTTACACCGGGTGCGATAGCGTTTCATTTTTCGCAGGCAAAAAGAGTGTATGAAAAACCTGGAAAGCAATTGAGGAGTTTCTAGCGATCGCCACCCCCTTGCAAGCTGTTGAACCAGAGTGCGTCACACACCTGCCTGATGACAATTTTCCGACTCCATCTATTTGAGGTTCGAAGAAAATTTATGGAAATTGGATTCCCGTTTGGTCCGACCTTCCATATGTGTGGGAGGCCAGTCGGAGAGGTGTGGCTGCCTCTCGGGGTGTGGAACAAACGGCTGCCAATGTCGCAAAAATACTTTGCCATGCACAATACAGTGCAATTATAAAGGAAATTGCAACAATACCAGGTCAGAGAACAAATATACGTATTTATACCGTGACCAGGTAATCCATTATTTCTTTAACTGCATCTGAATGACTTAGTGCAAAATTATATTTGGAAGAGAAAGTGATGCCTATGTCGACAACTTGTGAGGTAATCCTGTCATCCGCTGTTTTATAGTTGACATTTGTTTATTACTGACGTAAACAATTAAACCAGCATTTACAAACTTGTTTGTGTCACGGCACATGTGCCGTGTTTGTGTCCTAATTCTGAGTGCCTGATGGGGAGAAAACCGGACTAAAATAATGTGTTTTCTAAAAATGTGTAAATTTGCAAAAAACTGAGCAATTAATATTTTTTCAACTCAAATTAAAATAAATGGCCCTTTTTTCATTCAAATTCGCGATGTACAGACAAAACATACCAATAAACCATCCTTTCTTTAATTGACTCGTACAAGAAATACGAACTACATTTGGAAAATAGCCGCCATCTTGGATCCTAAGGCACCAAATTTCGGTTTCCTCGGATAAAATAATTTTCTTAGGTATCTAGATATCTTGTGCAAAGCGCCTTGCTTTTAACCTAAAATGATCTTTTCTTTGCTGTACCGCTTCGACGAAAATACTTAAATGAAACAAGGACTATTAAGTTAACATGTAGTTAACTTTTCCTGTAGATCCTCTAGCGGATAAAATAATAATACCTCATTTATTTATAGATACGCTGAAGATGGTAATGCCCAATTTTTAAAAATGGAACTTGTCAGAGAGGGGGGTGGTGCCTATGTGCTGTTCGTACTTCCGCATAAAAGAACAGGCTTGACAGCGCTAGAGAAGGATATTGAAATTTTGCTTCAAACACCGACTTATAGTGTAGCAAAAGTCGACGTTACCCTACCCAAATTTAGTATCGAAAGCAATTTGAACTTAAAAACTATCCTGCAAAACGTAAGTACTACTGAAATAGTATATTGCATAACAAGTGTTAAAAGTACTAGTTTCCAGACGAGAAGGTTGAAAACGACCACCTACGAAAATGGCACAAAGAGTACTCTTCAGATGCAAGAAACAATTAATATCAAACGTGTGTTGAAATGAACTTTTTAACACTACTGTTCAATCTACTTATCGCGTCAACCTTTTCTGCCAAATCAGTGTTAAAAATTAAATATACTGTCAAATTAACAGCATCTGCCATTTATTCAAATAGGGTCGTGCTGAAAAAGCTTTTCAATACGTATGCTCAAATTTTTTTCATTACGCGTGTGATATAAAACTTCTTTCGAACCAAGTCAATTATGTGTATGTCTTATTTTCGTAAACGGTCGTACGAAAACTACTATACAGGTTGTCCCACAGCATTTTGATACATTTTGAAAGGCCCTACTTTGAGAAAGATATCGAAATGCGGTTTCCTTTTTGGAAATTTTCCAAAGTTTTTTAAGCACTTTCAGGCATTTCATATTCGAACTAAATGATATTGGTAAGTTTCAGAGATTGGACAACTTTCTTATTTCCAATGGAACATATTGTATATTCTGAACTACTAAAATGCATAAACTACTACGTAAATATCACCCTGTCCTAAGTTTGAACTTGAACTTGACGCTATTTGCAGACGACACCCCATTTTTGTGGGTGGGAATAAGGATGATGATCTAACTGCTAAAGTATTAGAAGATTTAGTTAAGGTGAAGGAATGGTGCGATGCAAGTTGGCTGTCTCTAATATTAGTTGACCCAGTAAACTCTGTCGCGGATCTTGTCAATCGTTTTGTTCGCTTCGAGATGAGCACCAGACTTTCCATTATGAACTTCTTCCAGAACTTCCGATATCTTTCTCCTTGGTACCACTGACTGTGTCTTCACTACTTTTTCATCGGCGCTTTCCCAGGCTCGTTTAAGAAGTCCATTTTTCACTACCAGGCAGTCCCACTGAGCCCACAGAGTTTGAAAAGAAAATCCTTTACTTGAAATCTCTCTCCAGCTTGGTCTTGGTTGATGTTCTTCTTTAACTTTCAGCAGTAGTGCTATTTCACTATCCTCAAGCTGATCCTTTTTAAGTTGCTCTGTGGTCCACTGATGATCAACCTCAAACTTCATTTGTCTAATGGGAGTAATTCCTTCTCGTTGATCTATTCTTTGGCAATGCTTACAATTACCCTCGCATGGTCTTCTGGGTAAAGCATCTACATTATTAGGCATTCTCCCTGCCCTGTGCTTAACTTTAAAATTTTATTGTTGTAACTTTTCAAGCCACCTGGCTACCTGTCCTTCAGACTGTTTCATATCCAAAAGCCATTTAAGTGCTGCATGATCAGCCCTTATTAGAAATTCATGTACTCTTTTGTAGCTTCATCTTTATTTCACATTTATAGTATTTTATTTATTTTTTTTGTAATAAATAAGTACTGTTCTACATTCAGATATTGATGGAAATACTCAAAAGGTTGTTTCGGGTTAACCAGTAGTTACGTTCAGGTTTCGAAAGTGTTCGACTGTAGTATCCGCTAACTCGTTCTTCTCCTGCTTGTACTTGCGATAAAACTGCTCCGATGTCGGTGTTGCTTGCGTCTGTGTCCAATACAAATTTACCCTTTTGTTCCGGATATCCCAATATTGGACTAGAACATAGACCCGCTTTTAATTTCCTGAACGCAAAATCCCAGTTATGATCCCAGTTATAATTTGCTCGTTCTTCAGCTTATGTAGAAGTGCAGCTTTATTTGCAAATCCTTCGACAAATCTTCTATAATAAGTATATAATCCAAGGAAGCTCCGCAGTTCGTGTTTGTCGCGAGGACGAGGCCAGTCTTTGATTGCTGTAATCTTTCGTTGGTCGGTTTTTGATTCCATCTAATGACACGGCATGCCCGAGAAATGCAACTTTTTGTTGAAAAAGAAAACATTTCTTTGGATTCAGTAAGAGCTGAACATTCTTGATTCTAGTAAAAACTTCATGCAGGTTTTGTAAGTGTTCTTCGAAAGTTTTTCTCATTACTTAGATCAGGCATGTCTTGCAAGTGAGGCCTCGTAGAACAACTTCCATAAGACGCTGAAAAGTAGCGGAGGCATTGCATATTCCGAAGGATTAAAATTTAAATTGATATAAACCACTTCCGGTAGAAATGGCAGTCTTTTTCTTATCTTGTTCGTCAATGCATACTTGCCAGTAGACGTTCCTTAAATCGAGTGTTGAAAATCAATGGAAACCTGCTAGTGTCGTCAATTCTGGGAAGAGGATAGCTGTCCTTCTTAGTGACATCATTGAGCCTTCTATAGTCCACGCAGAATCGGGTAGTTCCATCCTTCTTGGAGACTAAGACAACATGAGATGACCATGGGCTTGATGAATTCAATAATTCCATCGTCAAACATTTTGTCCACTAATGTGGTCACCTCTTGCTGCTTCGTCACTGGTAATCTCCGAGAATGCTGCCGTATGAGGTGAGCACTTCCAGTGTCGATTTTATGTTTTATGATGTTCGTTCTTCCAATATTCTTATTTTTCCTATCAAAGGCTGTGCTCTGCTCTTTGATAAATTGGGTAGCTTCCTTCATTTCTTCGGAAGACAGATGATGCCACGACTTCTGGAAATGTTCTAGGACTCCCTTAGGTGATGTTGAGTTGTGAGGATCAACTTAGGACATTCATGGGCCAAACAGGTCTATTATATTTTGGTCGATACAAACCTAAGATATAATATTCTCTTTTGTGGTCTCAGTGGGTAGCACTTAATTTAATCTGCGTTTGTCTTGCAAAAATGAAAAAGGTATTTGTGTGGAGCAAGCCCGAGGAATCATTGCAGGCCTCTTTTCATTAGAGAGAAAATACTTACCTTCTATTAAATTTTTATCTTGGAAACTGTAACATTAATACATAAAAAAAATACGCTACAGCGCCCATGGCACACATGCACAGTCATAATACTCGAAACTATAGTTTGTTAAGATTGCCAGTACCAAAGAGTACTTGTTCGGTGAAAAGCAAACTGTATAAACATAATCATAATACTTTCCCTGAAAAGAAATGCCGCCATAAAGTCTATTTTAAATTAATTTAGTAGGCTACAGTTCTGAGTATCCAGGACGCTGCAATTGTTTCCTGGGTAACGGCGAAACGAACAATAATTATTATTTTTGACATCTTTCGGTCGATTTTTTAGAATTGTCGGGCGATTTATAATCATGTATTTAAGTTAATATTTTACACAGTCCTCTGAGAGAAGTTATTTGTATAATCTAATAGTTAATGAAAAATATACCGCTGACGTATGCGACATAATATGCTGCTGTGATTTAATTTTTTGCACTATAACCTCAAGAAAGTCACAATATCGGCAAGTAAATAGTAAATACATTCTTCTGTGCCGATTGTGAAAAAGTGGGCTTACCTCAGCCCTTCAGTACTCTTACTAAAAATTTAGTTATTTACGAAAGCCCAAAAATGTATAATCATCTAGCAGGGTATTGACGTCTTTTTAAATGAGTATTTTTTAAACTGGATGTTGGTCTAAAATACGGTCATTCAATCTAATTTGGTTATTAACTTTATGTCTTAAAACTTTTTACTTTTAATTGTGTTTTTTCTTGTTTGTTTTTACTTTTGTTTTCTTTACTGCAGCTTTGTAAATGATAATACTATTTATTCTTCTCACAATAAAGCAGACTTTGATTTGATTCATGTTGAAAATTGATCAGAGTCCATTTCTGAGAAAAATTTGGTAACAGTGCCATTTTTAACTTTCCGCTAGTAAGATTTGTTTCTGGTAACAATGATCATAGTCCTTGGATTTAAGTGAACAATTGCGACTATTTGTTAGTTTAGTATTTTCAAGGTATTCGTAAGAAAATAGTTTATTTGTTTGTCTGGCATTTTTATCCCAATTTTGCTTTCGTTTTATTATAATTGAATTTAGCGACGATAGTGACAATGATGATCTTAGTGGGAGTAACTTTCCCAAGACTAATAAACGTCCGGCACTGGGCTCGATAGTGATGTATTTTAGATACTGAACGTTAAATGCCATATTACTGGTAAGAACTATAAGTTTTTCTTTTTTTACACAGTTACAGTACAGTACACACACTAAAAGAAGATCTCATAGTACTCGATGAGCGGTGTGTGTGCGAAGATGTTGATTGATATAGTTCATGAATAGTTGTAGGTTGTAATTAGTGGTAAACAGATGTCCCGGGAGCGAGTTTCGCAGCGGTGTAGTGCGTCAGACAAAAAAGTCCTTGTAGAGCGACATTCTGAGAGTTTCCAATTTTATTGTACGACGAACGGGTGCGCTTTTGCCGTCTGTCGTGATGTTTGACAGGTGTTGCTGGGGACGAGATGATGCGGGCCAATTCCTGGGAACATCTGCCTTGAAAATATTTGTAAAACAGGGAGATCTCGGTCACATGTCTGCAGTGTTCAAGACTATCCAGATCTCAGGTCATCTCCGGGTCGCCGACGAGACGCACAGCTCTCTTTTGAATAGAATCTAGCAGCTTTCGGGTGTGCTTAGGTGCGGCACCCTAGATATGTGAACAATATTATAAGTACGTCCCTAATTGCGCCTTGTAGGGTAAGGGCAACGATATATATACGATTTTTTGTTGCGAAATAGCGCAGCAAGCTTCTGTGAGGCTGATTTTGCGATGTTAGCAACGTGGTCATGCCAGGACATATTCCTGCTGTCCGAGACATCCAGTAGTCTGATTGACGGGAATCTAGGAATGGTCAATCCTGCCATAATGATGTCAGATATCAGTGCCCGCCGTATTGGCTTCCTTGGTAAATGTGGCTGCTTTGGTTTTTGCTGCATTGAACTGGACGAAATTTCTGTCGCCCCAAGTTCGAGCTTTCTCCAGATCTTGATTAACTGTTGCAATCGGCTCCTGCTGTGACTGCGGTAATAGGTCTCAGTCGCTGGTAAAGGTTTTTCTGATCTAAATTGGGAGACAAGTGTACTCTCATCTGCAAAACTGTAAGCAGAATTATAGATTTGGGTCAGCAGGTCATTAATATCGAATATGAGGAATAGAGTTGGTGAAAGTATTGCGTCTTGAGGCACGCCTGCATTAACAGTGAATGTGTCTGAGATGTGTCCATCAACTACAATATGCAGAGGTCGGTTCTTAAGGAAACTAGCAAGCCAGCTGCATAGAGACGCTGGCTGGCAGTCCGAAGGACGGCACTTTGTTGAGCTATCCGTCATGTCAATGCCTTCGATATATTCAACGCAATCGCTCGAGATTCTCCATCGTTCTCAATTGCCGTACTCCACACACGAGTGACATAGGCCAATATATTTCCTGTCGATCTCTTTTGCGAAAGCCGTATTGGTTATAGGTAATTATTCTGTTGGCCTCGAGATACTTGAGTAGTTGCTACCTAAAATGTAAATTGAAAAATAGTTCTTTAATCCATAATAGATCATTTTCAGCATACTTATTCATACTATTGTTCTCAAATATCTGAAGCCTCTGATAAATATTTATCGATTTCTTCTCTTTGAAATACTCGGGATTTTCTTGCATGGAAACCATCTGAGTGCCATTTTAAAAAAGCACGTAACTTCAGATATTTTGTCAGATCGATGTTATTTTTAATGTTCAGAATAGCTTTCAACATCGTATAGGTAAACTATAACGTTAAAGGCTTCATGCCTCATTTTATTTGAAAAATGGGAACAATTGGCAATCAGCACATTTTCAGAGAAATATCCTGCAGTTTTCTTCTGTTTATAATATATTCCATAAATCTGCTGTATGTGAGTTCATATACAGTTCTTTACTTATCCGCGGTAATAGATTCAATTCCACATCTTGCGCCAGGTGTCTTATCTCAGGTGGTGTTAATCGTAACAACGCATCCTCACTATCCTCACTTTCAATTAGATCCATTTCGAACAGTTACTTGAAATTTTTTTTTTAAACTGCAAATGAACTTTTCTTTATATAAAAAACATCATTCTAGAAAATGTGTAAATTAACACTATAACACTAACTAACTACACTAAACAGCCTTTTACTACGCTTTGTAAGTTAAAAAAAACTATCTGGCCACCATCAACCAGCAGTAAGGCTTATCACCCACACGGCACCTTCTGGACGGTAAGCTCAAGCGTGAAGAAGGTCAAAGTTCGCTTCCTTCGATATATATCCCATCTTCGTGCGCATCTCTGAAAGCGTTCCCTGTCAAGCAGTTCGGAGTGTCGAAGTTCACTCGAAGTAATAAGGAGGCGACAGCCGATACGACAATTCAATAGATACACAGAGAAAATCGAAATATAATATAAAGATACATGTACAACTTTACAACTTCTGGTTACTTTCACAGCTGATTCGATTTTGTAGACCGAGCCGAAAAACATAATAAATGTTTAAAACATTTTACCGACTTTCGTTCTTAATTACCCTTTAGTTCCAGTTCGCCCCCTTTTACGGTACTGTTCATTTTTTTCATGAATTTACCAAAAGAATGTGAATAATATTAAAGGGTACTGCACAGAGAATACAGTTGACATTGCAAAATTTGAGATCTAGGCCGAAATTCAAAGCATACAAATACAAGAAGGAAACTCAAGTACATTTTTTTATAATTTTCGGTTTTTGACCCTGTACATTTTATATTTTCTCAGTAACTTACCTAATTTGAAAAGATGCTTGTTAGATTTATTTAGGTTAGTTTTATGCTCTTTCTTTTCTTTGTTACATGCACTGCATACCAATTGCTTTTCAAAAGTTGACAATGACAAGGATTCTTTAATTTTATGCTTCAATTTGTGCCTGAAAATATATTTTTTGAGAAATCGTTAGCAAAATAATGTCTAATATTGCATTATTTTGGTAACCGCTGTACACATACTTAAATGCTGCCAGTTCGAAATCACGTTAGATAGTAAATTTCATTCATTAATTTAATACAATATTATTTCAGCTCGGTATTCACAAACTATTCAATTGGGGAGTCGAACTAACCGGATTGAGTTACAGTGGTCACCCCTTTACTACAGTGAGTGATGTCAACCAGAAATCTCTTATTCAAGTATCAGAATGGGGTATCACTGCTGCTGCAGCTACGGACGGTAAGACCAAAACATATTAATTATTATATAGGGTCATCTTTTATTTCGCCCAACTTTAGATGTTTCGAAGGTATCAAAAAAAAGAACAATGTGTTCCATTATAGTGTAACAAAGTGCGATATCTGCATTATTAGAAGATAAACAAAAAAAAGTTTTATATTTAAATAGCAAACTAGATATTGTTTCGACTTATTTTAATTTTACAGAAAAGTCCAAACACATAGTATACAACTAGTAGTACCGTAGACGTTTCTGACAAATCGCTCAGAAAAATTGATCGGTTGCATTGTAGTAGCAACTATAATATCCAAGAATAGAATCTTATTTTTAAGAAGTCTATGAATTTTTTAACAAGTTTACTTAACATTCTTCT
>MU182153.1:250316-357967 GCA_016904865.1 Pissodes strobi
GTTCCTCCGTGAAAAATCTCACAGTGGCCTGCACTATGGCCACTTTATCGCCATTGCAAGACCTCAATAACGAGAGGAGCTCGTCAAGTGCAAAGAACAACTCATTAATATTAACCACTGTCGTTCAGTATCTTGACTACTGTCATCATATTCCTGTCGTTCGGAATATTAGGCATTGTCGTTCATGCCCACAAACTCTCGTTCAGTATTTTGGCCGTTTTTAATTGTAATCATTAAATAACTAATACATTGATAACAATTATATAAATAAATACATGACACCATAATAAGTCAGATTTATTTGTTTGGGCAAATTCTTTTGCTCACATATTGTTTTTACTTTATTTACAGGTAAATACACGAAAGACTCAACAAAATGACGGCCAGCCTAGTTATTTGATAAGACAATCTCAGTAATCGTTTAGTTATTGTAAGTAGTAAATAAGTTCGTTCATTTTATTTTATTTATCTGAATATTATTTTTTTATGTGTGATAAATTCAATTTTTATTAATTCGTTTAACTTTGTTTTACCAAGAGACCTTAAATTTTAAGGGTCTCACAGATCAGAAGTGAGATCAGAACAGAATTCGGATAAAGGAAACAATTTGGATTGTCTTTCTTATAACTGAGGTGCCTGTCTGTTGAGATAAAATTTGTATATTATTTGTATATGTCATCGGCAAATATCTTAGGCTTTGTTGTCTTTAGGAACTAGTATTTCTGAACCAAATCACGTACACAAATCATGAGTTCTCGTCGTAATAACAAACGTCAGTTAGCTGTACGACCTAATTCGCGGTCGAATTCAAGCCAGCGTAGCACCTCACGACAAAGAGGACGAAGCTTTGCCGGAACCGATGATCCTAGATCGGCTCACGGACGCCATAAGCAATTAAAGATTACTGTATACCTTTTACAGTATAACACTGACCAAAGGAAAATTTTCAACAGTACCTTGTATTAATTTATCGAATCAAGAAATAAGTTTTAAAAAGAATATGGTTTTTGCTAGAGCGCATCCGTGCGTAAAAGAAACCTAGCCAATAGAGAGAATTTCGATGATCCGAGAAAAGATTCAAAGAAAATTACCCGAGGAACAAATAATAATAGGCAAGATAGATCAAGAAACTAAGCAACTCCTAATGACGTTATTAAATGAGAGACTGTTTTGCTTTAAGCACTGGTGAACTAGGTTGTGCTAAATCAGCCAAGTTACAAATTAGTCTAAATGACAACAAACCATTTTCACATGGGCCTTATCGAATGCCCAGAACGGAACAAAATATAGTCAAAGACATTATTGAGGAACTCGTACTTAATGGGATTATCCAAGAATCTGATTCTGAATATTCCTCTCCCGTCTTACTAGTGAAAAAGAAAAATGGTGAACTACGTCTTTGTATAGATTATAGAAAGCTCAATTCTTTAACCATAAAATATAGCTACCCTTTACACCGCATTGATGACCAAATTGATACCATCAAGTACCCATAGAGGAGTCCTCCAAACACCTTACAGCATTTGTGACACCGGAAGGTCAATACGAGTATAGTAGAGTCCCTTTTGTGTTATCCAACGCACCAAGGATGTTTCAACGTTTAATGACCAAAATTCTGAGACCTGTTCCTGAAAATTCCGCTCTTTACTTAGATGACGTTCTTTTATACGCACCAACGATACCAGAAACATTAGAAGTTCTGCAAAAGGTTTTAAAAATATTTAGAGAAGAAGGGCTGATGACGTTAAACCTAAAGAAATGTTCATTTCTTAAATCGTCGGTAATTTACTTGGGCTATGATATCGAGGAAGGTAAAGTGAGACCCGGAACTGACAAGATAAGAGCGGTTGAACGCTATCCAACTACAAACTCCGTTCATCGAGTTAGACAATTTTTAGGTTTAACGGGCTATTTTCGTCACTTTGTACGCAATTATGTTTCTATAGCCTACCCGCTGACAAGTTTAATCAAGAAGAACATATCGCGGTAATGGGAAAAGGGCCAAGAAAATGCATTCCAGAAATTAAAATCAATTTTATCGACAAGACCAGTATTGAGTTTGTTTAATCATAATTTATCAACCGAGATCCATACCGATGTCAGTTAATTAGGATTGGCCGGTATTTTACTCCAAAAGCAGACCGATGGAAGATAGCACCCCTTAGCATATTTTAGTAGACAAACAAATGGAGCAGAAAAAAATTATCATTCTTACGAGTTGGAAACTCTGGCGATTGTAGGACACATATTGTAATAAATAATTTTAAACTTAAAAATAGTGTCGGTGGTAACTCGCAAAAATCGTATTTAACAATAAATTTTGAATAGAAACATGGTCACTGGTTGAAAACTTATTGGTTAATTTCTTCTTCCCTTCCGTTCAGTTGGGCTTAGATGACTAAATCATCTATCTACCCAAATTGGCTAATTTCCGTCGCTCTTAAATGCCGTCTTAACCTCAAAAATTTTTTAACGATATTTTCTTCCGAATCTTTGAATTTGTCATATATTTCTGCGAGTGCAGGCGCGAGGGTACAAAGCGTAGCTACTGATTTGGTCGTCAAACTATCAGGCTGGATGATACTGAAAATGTGGAGTATTGTTTCCAATGCTTGAACTTTCTTATCAATTTCGGCATAAAAACAATCCAAGCATTCCAGCATGCTACGTTTAAGTTCTTGTTCAATTGTTAAACCCGCGTCTTGCACTTCTTCCCCTGGCATATTTTTTTCCTTCTTATTCTTTTTGAAACAGAAATATCCATATTTGGGCACGTTTTTTTGGCCTATACCATTGACTTTTCTACATGTTCATTTATTCTTTCATGTAAACAAGCTTTAAGGGCTTTAATCTTTATAACACATTTGTCGAATGTCATACCAGCAGTTTGCAAGTACTTTTGTGTGTGATTGACTTCTTCTAAAATTATACTTCAAACTGATAAGTATCAGAAAAAAGAAAAGTCGCAAATTGCTGGCATTAAGATATGGGCAGATTGTCTTGTATCTAAATTTTGTTTTTGATCTGTTAATAAATGAATGACGCCTACCACCGCCGGGTGGCCTAGAGGTAGTTTGAGGAACTGATATCCCAACATTATACGAGTATTTTTCGCATATTTGTACTGCATGGCTGAACATTTGGTCAAATTGATTTTCAGCATTTTCTCTAATGTTCCGTAAAGTATTTCCGACACTTTTTGCTAGGGCAACAGCGCTAACCAAGTAAGTATTTATTGTTTGCACACCTTTGCATAGTGGCAAACTATTGAAAAAGATTCTAGCAAGTATTTCTAGTGTTATCTGAAATTCAAGAATAAGCATATCTTTATTCGATTTTTCCTTTTGTTTTCCATTTTTTTCTTCACTTTTTTGTTTGAAAATTTCTAAGCCTTGGGGGGGGGGGGCTGACCCCACTGTCAGACCAAACAGTTGGGTTTGATTTATTAAAAAGCCAACAGCAAAAACAAAATAATGAATTCGCTCTGTGTGAGTAGATAAGTAGATAAGCCAATTGCGATTTTTTTTATCCTCAGTCTTATACCAAATAGTTTGAAACCTTCTGTTATCAAATATAGGAAACATATCATAATTATCAGCTAAGCCGGGTTGACAGGGTCCTATAGAAATAAGATCTCGTGTTTTTTCAGCGCGTAAAGCTGTACCTTTATATATGTAAGGATCACTTGGATACTCAAAATTCACGAATGGGCATATCCTCAGACGCTGATTCCAAATTAGAATCTAAAATAAAATTTACAGTTTTAATTAACATAACCTTTTAATAAATACTAACATGCATTAATTGATATTTTTCTATTTAGATATTAGGTACTAGTGAAATAAAAGGATGTTTATTCCTATTATATTCCTACCATCAACAGAAAATATATCAACATTTTGCACATCCTTTGTTTCTTCCAAATAAGCGTTTTTGATGGTGTGGTCATTATGATTGCTATTACTGTTGTCACTACTACTGCTGCTATCACTAGAATTACTATCAATACCATCTGTGTCCATAACATTCTTACCAATACTACTAAAATCATTATTTTTCTTTTCCACCTCCAGTAAAGCTCTGCTGTCACCACTGCCAACATTATTATTATCATCATTTATATCAGCAGAGTTACCACTGTTACAGCACCAGTACTAAAAAAAAACTTCATTTAAAATATCACAAAAATATAAATAAGACTGAGGATTGGTCTAAAAATATATCACAGCCAATTTTATGTAATAATTACGATAGATACCACAAAAACCATACTAGTTGGTCGACTATACCTTAACTTACCCTTTTCCGTTGAGTTCGTTCCGGTGGAAAAAATTGGTTAGTTTAGATTTTTGCAAAGAGCCTGCAGCCAAACGAAATTTGCTATTTGTATCGTATAAATTATAAAGGTCACAAAACCAAAACACTTTTAAATAACCAAATTCTTTACAACTTAAACTCGAAAAAGAGGAGTTATTCACACTTGCTAGACATGTAAACACTAAACCTAACTTAACTTACTTAACCAAACAAATCTTAATAAATCTGACTTGGAGCTAGCCGTAGCACTGCAACTAATGTACTTAACCAATAATTTCACTTTACGCATAACCCTCCGCTCGCTTCGGGGACGCAACGAACAAAACCTAACCAAAATAACCCAAGGCATGCCCAAAATGAAGAAAAACACTTTTTACAAACATAACCCTAAAAAAATGAAAAAACATCCATGGGATTCCAACTCGGCACGCCTTATCACAGGCTAACCATCTACAAAACTTTGGGTCCATTAATTGCAATGGCTAGCTGTAAATATAAATCTGGCTCCTGGCGCTCAAGAAGAGCAGTAGTGGATGGCGGATTAAGGCAATACCTCCTAAAGGCCATCACAGACACTTCGCATAACACTGTAGCATAAGAGAATAGGGGTTTCGACCAATCACAATATATCGAACGGACATATAGCTAAAGCAAGAGTATTATGTAATGTGGTTTTCGTCCAGAAATGTGTTAATTAAGAGTCAGTTTTCAGCTTGTTTGGACTTTATTGATAAGCTTTCAAATCAAATGCCAACGTTTCGATGCATTCCGCATCATTCTCAAGGCCAGATTATTCGAGCCACGGATCGCATTAATTTAAACGATCTATACTTTTTGTGAAAAAATGCCTGTACGGTACTACTACTTACCTTACGTACCAAACATCTCGCAAGTAGTAGCTCGAATAATTTGGCCTTGAGAAAGATGCGGAATGCATCGAAACGTTGGCTTTTGATTGGAAAGCTTATCAATAAAGTCCAAACAAGCTGAAAACTGACTTTTAATTAAAACAAGAGGGTTTAATTGGCCGCGCATAGCACAACCTCCGTAATTATTCATTCTTGCGGATAATTCCTATGCAAAAGTTATATGGCGTTCGATATATCGGTTGTGATTGGTCCAAAACCCTTATGCTACGGTGTTATGCGAAGTGTCTGTGATGGCCTTTAGTGGGAGAAAAAGCGTTGCCAAACGTTGTTCGAAAAAATATTGACCCAGAAAACATTTTTGCAGCAGTTTGCATTAGGACGCTGAGGCGGGTTAGATAGAGCGTCGCCCCCCTGGTACCCTATACAGCACGCCACTTTTTTCTGTTCTACCATATTTTAAATGAACTATATGTTCTTTGAATCTCGCTTGCCCAATATATTTTTGTTTACAGTCCATGCATCCAATTTCATAAAGCCCCCTTTTTCCATTGTCAGTACCCTACACATGTCCGACTGACAAATTATAGGGAGTTTATCTAATGCTGGTTTTTAATTATTAAGCTATAATAATTATTATTATAATTTATATGATTTTAAGGCTTCTTATAAAGAGATGACATTATATATATATATATATATATCTATATATATATATATATATATATATATTTCAATTGTTGATTTTTTTATCTCTATTCCTATTACCTGTCGGAATTTTCCTCATAATAACATATATTGGGTTAGTTTGGATTACTTATAGTTGAGTACTTAATAAGTATGTAAATATGTGGTAAAATATGATTTGATTTTTCAGCTGAAGCAATAGTTGACGACCCTCAAGATCACAAAGTGTTCAATGCAGACCACCCCTTCCTATTTCAGGTTATTGTCGATGATGTGATTACTTTTACAGGACGTTATGTGAGTCCTTAAGATAATGCATTATGTAACGATTCAATAAATAACGAAATAAATTGTTTTTGATTCGCTGTAGTTTATCTTACTCTAGAATCGCTTGTATTCCACTATCATTTTTCTGTAGGTCCAACATCTCCTTAAATATTGTCACGAATAGTACAATGACTCGGTCTGTTGGTTAAACTTAACGCTTCCATCAATCTGTCACTGTATGTTTTATCCGTGATGCCACGCCTTGCTTAGCGTGCAGGGGTATACTCAGATGATCCGGAATTGATTTACGTCGGGTGATAAGAGATGATAAAGAAAGCACTTCAGTTAAAACAATAGCAACGTCTATTGGTCAAAGACTTAATGATAAAACTTTAACAATGTCTATTGGTCAGAAACGTAATAAGATTCTATTATACCCAATTACTAAGGCGCGCATGCTTTCTCGATGTGAGGTATGTTTTTGTATTGTAGATACGTCTTTGAGCACTGTATTATAAATATAGTTTTTCTTAAGAGTTTTGTGTTGTGTTTTATTTAAGGTGAAAGAGCACTTGAATATTCCACTATACTTTTTAACTATTTAACAGACTCTACTTAGAAAGTTATCTTTCTCAGAACTTTGACAAATTTATCATCGATTTGACTTTTACTACTGCGGTTACGAAACCCCTAGACTCAGCAGCCATTACCAATTACTAGGTTTGGGTCAGGAGTAAAGGAGTAGAACCTGAAGCAGCCATGTGGCTAACCTAGGAGCGGATGGAACCTGAAGCACCATGTGGCTAACCTAGAAGCTGGTTTGGGGTGAGACAAAAGCCTGCCGAACTGAAGGCTCGGTAGCGTATTTATATTATAAAAAGTGTTGACCATTGCTCGCTTAAGGTTCATAATCGCTGCCGTTGATTGCTCGCGTTGTTTATAGTTTGCCTTTAATGTTTATATAACAATTTCCAAGTTCAAGTTCAAACTTAGGATTGGGTGATATTTATTTAGTAGCTTATGCATTTTAGTAGATCACAATATTATAGCCAAAGCTACGTGACACGCGACCAGTGGATCAAGGATTTTGTAATGCTTTTACGTACTACCATTTCCCTGATCATTTTAGATAAAAATCAAGAGTAATATTTATTTAGTTGAAACAACGTATTATCTCAATCTTTTATAACCAATTTTAAATTGTTTCTTTTTTATTATACCTAAGATGAACAAGCAGCATGTGATTGCTTCGGTATTAATTTACTTGAAAAATCACAAATTTTCCAAGCATCTTTGCCTACATATTTTAAAAATTTGCCTAGATCCAAAATCAATTCTTTACCTAGAAGTTCTTGGTATTTCTTCAAATGGTTTCTTATTTGGGAAAAAAGTGGTCCATGTCTCCCAACATTCATATCCAAACATTAACACTAGAGCGTTTGTTTGCATAGATATTCTCTATTAAAATACTGTAGCTTTGTCACTCCAGTTACCAAAATTTGGTAACTGGGAATTATTTTGAAGTTTCAAACTCGAAATCGAATATGGCATTGAATAGGTAGAGTTTGCATTATTGCACGTGCCTTGATGTTGCTCACTTACAAAAAGGAAAACAGGAATTAAAGCAAATTTCATACGAAAAATTTGGTTTTTCCATGTATTTTAAAATAAAGCGTTTTCTTAATGTTTTCGAAAAAAAAAACCTTCATTCGAAAAAGTATTATTAATGAAACAACCCATACCCGGAGCATGCATTTGCATGTCAAAAGTAAAGGCTGTGATCGTCATAGATTAATTAATAGCATTTGTTGTTTGTCCTTGCGCATATGGTTGGTTAGGACCCAAGATTACCTTGTGTTTGTAGTAGTTGTTATAGAGTATGATACACGCTTCTTTCCTATAACACTGATAATTACCTACCCTTCTAGGATCACCGTCCTCTATCGTCCTCTATCAAGCAGCACTTAAATCCGCCTGCCTAATGCTAACACTTTCATTCCCCACGAAGGATGATTTCCCTTGCTTGCCGCTCTGAATGTTATGTCTTAAGCTACGCATTCTTAGAGTCCGTTTTAAAAACGGATCGGATCATGTGCATTTTTAAGTAAACATATTCTACTCGTAATTATTTTCGGATCTGGAATAGTCTATTTGGAGTTTCTGTTAAGTGATTAATGCTACTGATTTTTTGTTGTTAAACATGACAATGGAGGAAGAACTTCCTAGCATTATAGCTAGGAAGTTTTAGGATTATCTAGGGGTAACCAAAATTCCGATCTTTAATAATCGAATTTCATGAAAACTAGGCAGCAGATTTCAACCGGATTTGTATTTAAAATTCATAATATTAATTAAGACAACCGCTCATGCTAAGTTTTTACACAATATCTCTATACTTACATTATTGCCCTTTCTATTTCCGGAGCGATGCAGATTATCCCGCCAGAAGGGGCGGTGACAAGGGGCGCTAACAACTCCTTCGAGTTGATCACGATCACGAATTCAGTATCACGTAGCATCTCGATTCTCAACCATGTACGTCGCGCTAAAAGCGCTGTTCCCGACGGCTTGGCGCCAAGCCGCCATGCCGGCAAGTTTTCACGTTTTGAGACCTCATAATCTCTCTAGTTCTCTACTCATGTGACATAGAGGAATCCAGCCATAATCATCGTCATCTCAAGTCTACAAAAAGGTAATTATTGGCACCCTGACTGCCATTACTATTACAAGTCTGACGCTGTACCATCGCTGTACTGGCGTCCTCATTGGTCTCATGCATGGGAATTCTACAATCGAGTCTTATCTCGAACTACAAGTAATCGAGACTTGTCTCGAAACTCAAGTAAGTAAACACACACGTTTACATTCTCTCAATCGCTCAAACGCGGTACCATCGCTGTACTAGCGTTCCCATTTGGTCTTGTCCATGGGGTTGTCAATATTCTCAATTCTCTATCAGAGTATAACACTGGGTTATTCTCATATAAGGATTAAACGGCACTTGTCTGCCAGTATTCTCAAATCTCAATACACCATTTGAGTAATACCTATGCGACCTGCATAGCGTGTTTCACAATCATTTATGCGTGTACCAAAAAAACCGCATTTCACAAGGCATCCAAGTCATGCTATTATGCAATAACTGCATACCAGATTCAAACCACTACATTCAAGTCATTCATATTTGCAAGAAATCGAACCACATTGTATATAGAAGCTAGCAAGAGACCTAGCAAGTGTTTTTTAAAATGACTTTCCCCTAGTGTTGGAAGATAAACTGCTGAACGAATTGAACGTTGCTCGTCAATTGGTGAACATAGTGTATGTACATATTAGCTTATAGGTGAATCACAGCTTATACCGTACCGAATTACGGTATAAGCTGGGGGTGGACTTTAAGGTAATATTTATCCTGTTATTATTGCTTGTATCTAACTGTATATTATCTCAAAGTTATCTCATCAGCTAACCTAGCTCATACTTAGCAGTTCCGCAGGGACTTTAATTAGCATTTAACTGTACATAGCTTAAGGTTATCTTTATAATCATATATTAGTTTAGAATTACAACTGTTTACTCAATGCTTTAGTTTTTAAGAGTATTATTCTTGTCATATTCTTCAAGGCCGATACTTTGCCTCGACTGATATTGTTCATATCGTAGCACTGACTACGTACAATCATTTAATGTTTATATTTTGTTTATTTATGAGCTTCCAGTTGTTTTCAAGTAAAATAACTTATTAAAATATTCATATAACGCTAAAGTTTTTTTGTTTTATTTACCATATGACTTTGGAACTAGCCCTATGGTAAATTAAAGTGCCTACGAGCACATCTCTGTTTGTTTAGAAAATCGACCAAGATCCAAGATCGAATCTGAAACACTGCTCAAACGGAAAAAAACATAAAAAAATCCATAAAATGTTCAGACGGCGTTAACAGGAAGATGCTTATAATATAATATTAGTTCGTCGTCATTTAATCATGATGACACTAAATTCAAGTAGTACTTTCTCTTGTCTCCATTTTTATTCAATTATGTCCTAAACTATGTAAAAAGAGATACGTATAACTTCCAATAGTTCACAACAAATGGATTAGAAACGGACTGAAATAATTAAATCGTTTCATTAAAAACGGATGTAAACAAAACAGAGCCGATTTAATTTCGGATCCGTTCACTTACTTTGCAGTATTGTTTAAATATAGGTTTTCATTAATTAGCCGAACGGATCCGATTTATAAACGGATTCTAAGAATGCGAAGCTTCGCTAAGCTAATTGTATTAAAGAAGCGTCTAGGGCACCAACTAACCTTTCGATGCGAGAGCTGCGGACATGCGTAATGGTCGAATGTACCAGAATAACCCATGTTTTTACTATCCACTACATTTTCAGTACATGGTGGTGTAAAGGTCAGAAATTCTGCTTGTGATCCGCGCGCCGAGGCGAGGGTTCGATCCTCGTCTTTTGCAAGACACGTTTTGTTTATTTTTTAATGAAAGTTATGTTTGTTTTTTATTAATTTATTTTTTTTTTTGTTAATTTTGGGCTAGCCTTGGGTTAATTGCGGGTCACGCCCCCGCAGCGAGCGGAGGGTCATTCAAAGCCATAATAATACCTATTTTTGTTTCACCATTACGCATGTCCGCAGCTTTCGCATAGAAAATTTAGTAGGTTCCCTGTAAGTAGTTCTCAAGACGTTCTTCTCTTGATTTATTGTTAACAGATTTGTTCGATTTATCCTGCTTGTTTGGCAAATTTTTCGATGGTATTGGTTCCTAATTTTTTGGAGTGTACTCTCACTAAGTGTTTTGAACAAATACGAGCATAGTTAAAAGTATCCACAAATATTTCCATACAGCCTGCAAGTCCTTGTCTTTTGGGAAGGTAAAGAACTTTGCATCCCTCGAGGATTTCACAGTATTATCGGCACGGCCACTGTACACATCACACCTGATTTTAACGATTTTCACCGATAAATTAGTCCAAATAATCTAAATAATTCGTCAAAAAACACTATGGCACTTAATAGATTGTAATGGCGGTTTTCAACACTATCTGACGTCAAGCATCACCAAAATTGTTCCCGCCCATTCCTGCGCGGTATCATATCTCTTTTTATTTGTATTATGGAATTACGTGGTATTCAGCAACCCCTTTAACCAACCATAGAGAGATACGATTTTCCCACCACCCTGAAAATGGACTGCCTCCTTAATGCTAGAAATAAAAGTCGTCGGATACCATACCAAACGACTAATCTATTTGCCACACTCGCATGAGGATTTTCTTAATGTAGAAGAGAACATGTAAAGACAACACTCATAAAAGTACAAAGATTAAATTAGGATAAGGATAAGGTGAGTCAGAAAGATCTTGTTATTTCAAACCCTGGTATCTCAATAGCAATAAACAGGTGAATAACTAGTAACAATTAACCTAAGATAATGGCTAGTTCTCTAACATGAAATTGTATAAAATAAAACAACAGTGTAAAAATAAAATGCAGCAGTTACAATAAATGAATAAATAAATAGATGATAAGTCAAGGATACAACAAGATATGGACTACCCATTTACGGAAACAGACAATAATATTAGTAATGTTTAACTTTGTTGATTTTATTCCAGTTATTCTGGGCTCAATAACACCGAGATGCGAACATCGTGCTCTAAAAGGATGTTGCAGTATGGGGGGACCTATGGGTCCAGCCCAATCTTTTTTCTGCGGCAAGGGGGATACAACGGATCCAGCCTTCTCTCCTCCCTTTTTTTTTACCTGGGATGTATCGTTGTCGTTACATTTACCATATAAAGTCAATCGGGAAAATTTAAGGATTTTCCGGACACAAAATACAACTCACTTCAAACAATAAGGTAACAATATTGACTGAGTTCATGCAAATGGGCCATCGTCGATCGTAGGATTATCTTACCCTTTCTATTCCGATTAGGATCTGCATTTTATACCCGTCGTGAAAATTAGACTGTGATTACACCTATATTTAATATACGATATCACCAAGAGCTGCGCTCTCATATTTTGTATGTCCAGTTTTAATTAGTCTTACATTGTGGCATCTCGTTTTGTTCATTAACTAGAAGTACATTTTTAGTACGCCCCGGTACTATTCCTGCTTCCGTTCGAAGTACGAAATCTAATTCCGATATTGAATTCGATTTTATATCTGTCCCGCGTGACCTAAGGAATCCGTTTTATTGGAGCGTCGAGAAACGCCGCAGTGAAATTTCCTGCGTGCTGGTTTCGTTTTTCGAGGCGCGAGACGACGGACGTCTTGTTCGGCTTTGTAGGTACGTTCAAAGAATATTCTATAGTAGAATATTCTTTGGTACGTTTTTTTTCCAGAGAAGCCTTTCCGTTGTTTAGTCGATTCATTTAAAATTCGTTTTAAGCCGAGGCATTTGCGGAGGATTTTGTCGGCTAACAACGTAGTGATTCCCGTATTAGCCATTGCGATTTGTTTTCGTTAAGTTTAGTGCTGTAGATACGGGTAAAAACTCGCCAGGCGAGGATATTTGAAATTGGCTTTTTTTCTGGCGTAGGCAGCAATTGTGGTACTTGGCGGTTTTAGTATTGAAAATACTACTGGTCGCGTATATACGGGTACATTTCATGAAAACGAAGCGACACGGAGAGCATCACGCTGCTAGAGGTGGGGTTAACGGCCGGCGGGCCTCGCATGACGGTGTGGCAGTAGGTCACGGTTGTCTAGACCAAAATAAAGGCCATAAAATAAGGCGCAAATATAATACGCCAAGCGTTGATAATAATTCTTATTGATAAGTATTAGTGTTGCGACCGGAGCTCTGATAAATTGTAGGAAATAAAAAAATAAAACAATTAAAAATTATAATTGGTCAAAAATTGTAATCACATAATATATAAATCTTGAAATACTGAAAAGTTAATATTTCTGGAACTAAGAACAATAGCGCGGCGGTCTTGACGTCTTACAAAGAAAGTCGGGGGTGAAGATTGCAAAAATACAGAAAGAGCTCTGATAAATTGCAGGAAATAAAAAAAATAAACCAATAAATTAATTATTAAAAATTATAATTGGTCAAAAGTTGTAATCACATAATATATAAATCTTGAAATACTTAAAAGTGAATATCTCTGAAACTAAGAACAATAGCGCGGCGGTCTTGACGTATTACAAAGAAAGTCAGGGGTAAGACTGCAAAAAAAACAGAAAAAACTTAAAAGTGAATATCTCTGGAACGAAGAACAATAGCGCGGCGGTCTTGACGTATTACAAAGAAAGTCGGGGGGTGAAGATTGCAAAAATGCAGAAAAAACTGAAAAGTGAATATCTCTGGAACCAAGAACAGTAGCGCGGCGGTCTTGACGTATCACCAAAGTTTACAGAATTAAATTCTCTAAACTTTGGTATCACCGTTGTTTGAATTATTCAAACAACGGTATCACATAGCAAGTCGGGGGAGAAAATTGCAAAAATGCAGAAAAAAAACTGGGAAGTAAATATCTCTAGAACTAAGAACAGTAGCGCGGCGGTCTTGACGTATTACAAAGAAAGTCGGGGATGAAGATTGCAAAAATGCAGAAAAAAACTGAAAAGTGAATATTTCTGGAACTAAGAACAATAGCGCGACGGTCTTGACGTATTACAAAGAGGGGCGTGCTCATGGGGGGGGGTTTGGGGGTGCACCCCCCCCCCCCCCCCCCAAGGCTCAGAAAATTTCAAACGAAAAGTGAAGAAAAAATGGAAAACAAAAGAAAAAATTGAAAAATTATATTCTTATTCTTGAATTTCAGATAACACTACAAATACTTGCTTAAATCTTTTCCATTAGTTCGCCACTATGCAAAAGTTTGTAAACAATAAATACTGACTTGGGTAGCGCTATTGCCCTTGCAAAAAGTGTCGGAAATACCTTACATAACATTCGAAAAAATGCTGAAAATGAATTTAAGCAAATGTATAGCCAGGCAGTCAAAATATGCGAAAAATATAATGTTGAGATAAGATATCAGTTCCTCGAACTACCTCCAGACAAACGTATGATAATGCCTCTACTATGGCTGGAATTCGCTCAGGGGTTCAAAACAGGATTAAACAATTGAATTCAAAGTCTTAGTTTGTGCCATGTTCAAATCATTCTTTGAATATCTGCAGAGTACATTCTTTCGCTACAGTAGCATCTTGTGTGACTTTTTTGGAACTCTGAAACTGTTGTTGTGTTCGACTTCAACCCATAGGTGGGTTGTAATGATGGAGAAAGTAGGAGTTTCCGTTAAAGGACTTACTAAGACTCGTTGGAGTGCCCATCATGATGCGGTAAAAGCAGTAAAGAGTAACTATTCGGTGGTGGTAGGCGCCATTCAGTTATTAACAGATCTAAAAGAAAATTTAGATACAAGACAATCTGCCCATATCTTAATGCCAGCAATTTGCGATCTTTCTTTTTTGTGTTACTTATCATTTTGGAGTATAATTTTAGAAGAAGCCAGTCAAACACAAACGTACTTGCAAACTGCTGGTATGACATTCAGCAAATGTGTTATAAAGATTAGAGCCCTTAAAGCTTTTTTACAGGAAGATAGAAATGAACAGGTAGAAAAGTTAATTAGGTATATATGCCAAGAAAACGCGCGCAAATATGGATATTTCAGTTTCAAAAAGAATAAGAAGGAAAAAAATATGCCAGGGGAAGAAGTGCAAGATGCTTATTTAACAACTGAGCAAGAACTTAAACGTAGTATATTGGAATTTGGATCGCTTTTATGCCGAAATTGATAAGAGCTTTGAAGCAATGGATGGTTTCCATTGCTTCACACTTTCAGTATCATTCAGCCTGATAGTTTGAAGAACAAACCAGAAGCTGCGCCTTGTAGCCTCGCGCCAGCACTCTTAGAAATATATGACGAATTCAAAATTCTGAAGAAAATATCGTGAAAGAGATTTTGACGTTAAGACGGCATTTAAGAGCGACGGAAATTAGCCAAGAAGTTTACAACCAGTTGCCAGAGCAAGCGGCTCTATTTTTTGAATAAGTGGAGAAATAGGCAAACATTTGTAAGGTAAACATGAATCCTCCACAACAATATAGAACATGTCATCAGTGGCCATGTTTAGACTTTTCAAAATTTATTGTTAAATACGATTTTTGCGAGATACTACTGACACAATTTTTAAATTTGGAATTATTTATTGCAATATGTGTTTCAAATCCCACCTGCGAGTACTCATTTTCGAAGTTAAAGCTTACAAAAGATTATTTACGCTCCACAATGGGACAAGATAGGTTGACCAACTTGGCTTTGCTGTTGAGTACGAAGAAGCAAAAAAATTATTTTGATAAGGTCACTGAACAATTTCCAATGACTAAATCTAGAAAAAAGACTTTTTAGAGATTATTTCATAATTTGGTTCTTCTGTTGTTTTAAGGTTCGTTTTTTTGTATACCTGGTTACTAGTGTTAAATAAAATTATTACTAAAATATCACTATTTTGTGTATTTTTGTCATTTTACATCTTTAGACACAGGCGACAACTTAGAGTCCACGTAACATAGGTGGGGTCGGCGCGGCGAGGGCAGGGCGGCCATAGCGATTTGCCATGCAAGAGAACGCCAAATCCTTATTTTTAACGGTTTTAACGACTTTTAGGTAAAAATTAGGCGTGACACCCCCAAAGATTTTATGCCGGGACACCAATCTCTTTTCCGACACCAGGCGCTTAACCCCCCCCCCCCCCCCCCCCCCAGAAAAAATTCCTGTGCACGCCACTGATTACAAAGAAAGTTGGGGATGAAAATAAATTGAACTAAGAACAACAGCGCAGCGGTCTTGAAATATTACAAACGAAGTAAGGGGTAGAGAATTGAAAATATTTAAAAAAGACCCCTGCTCGGGACCCCCCTCAACTTAATAAATTTAACTAAGAAGTTTTTTTCTCATTTTTATTAATACTATCAGCCGCCGGAGTTTTGTACATTATTTTTTACACCTTAATATAATTATTAGTATGTAGGTATTTAAACAGAGTATAAATTAATATTGTTATTCATCGTCTGCGGTAGGTCACAGCCAACGATCTCCCAAAAACCACAGCTGCAAGCGGCGCCGGCGTTAACAGTATGTTTATTTAGTCGAAATATTATTATTCCGGATGAATAATCATTTTTCAGATATGGATATTTAATACAAAGAGGTCCAACAACACTGCGTTAGTTGTTAATTCGTTTGTTTTACGCTATTTAATATTCAACGGTATTGGAAAGCACCAGGGACGGCACAGCTTCTAACCACGGAGTGTGAATTGTGAGGAAGCCAGAAGGTAGGAAAGCCATTGTGTTTATCTTTCTTTCTATATTTAAATTTAAAGGCAGAGGTATCCTTTGCCTCAATCCTTAATTTATTTCTCAATCGCTAATTCTTAAAAAGTTCAATTTATTTAGCATTGTGAAAATTAAGAATCAAGGAATAAGAACTAAATTTAAGGATTAAGGAATTGGGTCGACGGCAGTAGGTCACGGGTGCAGAGAAGCAATAATCGCATGTGAGGTTGTATTTTTTTAGAATGGATTAATTAATTAGGTGTTACATTCTATAAACTTATGTGATATTCATATATGTATGCATGGTTAAGTTTTATCGTGTTATATTATGGTACCAACTCAATAGTTATCATACATTATGTAAATTGATTTATGCTCGGATTTATCTTATTTTTGCGTTTTTTTTTATATCCCCAAAATAAATAAAACTACATAATATGTTTTTATGTTTTTTTTATTATCTCCCCAAAATAATACGAAGCTATAGGTTCGGTATACCTATTAGTTTTTGTTGGTGTTCACTGCACCTTCAATAGGTTAATCTGTGCCTTCAGTTTCCGCCACATAATCAACTGATCGTTTCTTACACTTATGGATTCACTATACAGTATGCTGTATTGCTGTATACCAATCCAAAACAGTAATTCATAGCCGATTCAAGATTTAAACATTTCATAAACAAAGAATATAGAGACAAATAGGTAAGTGCACTGACACAAGAGTTTAATATTATTTATTAATAAATTTGCGCTGTTATTACTAATGGCTGATTTAAATATGGCGCACTCAATGGATTAAAACCGAATTTAATGCTTAAAGTAATGCTATGAACCTTTACTTGACTAATAGTTAATATGCGAGATATTTCTCTGCAATTTGTGATTATTTATAAATAATAATGAATCGGTAGGTAGGACATTGGCAGCTCGGAAATACAAAGCAGTAAAATTTCCACATTTCTAAGTGCAATAATTATTTTCAATACGCCTATGATACTTGCGTAAGATGCAAGATCTGTGAATTTTTTTATGTGCCGTGTAGTTTCGCCCTCAGTTTAAGAGGTAAGTTTTCTTTATAAATTGCAGATGTTTTGCGTTTCTGGGGTCTTTATTAATTGCATTTTTGTATTGTTTCGCATTTCGTTCAAATCGGACTCAATGCAATAGCCTGATTATTCGGCGTGACGTCATCCTAATTAGAGAATTGATTAATTGCATTTTTGTATTGTTTCGCATTTCGTTCATATCGGACTCAATGCAATAGCCTGATTATTCGGCGTGACGTCATCCTAATTAGAGAATTGATAAGGATTGATAGTTTTTTTTACTACTTGGGTGGCCTAGTTATTAAATTAACCGTTTTTATTCATATCGGACTCGATTTAATTGGCTTGATTATTTGGTGTGACGTCAAATTAATTAGAGATTAATTTAAGCTTTTGGGCTTCTATATTTGAATGACAGTCGTTATCACGTCACGGGGCTTTGCGATCAGCCTACTTAATCGTATTTATTTTGTTTCCGACCAAATGTAATGTAGATTTTCGGTAATTTAGCAGTTAGATTTACTTCACCTTTCCGAGGCGATTTAGCACGAGTACGAGTGTAAAATTTAACCATTGATTTCTATTTCGCTTTATCAAAGGCAACTTTTTTTACAGCCATAAGTTGCGATTAATGCTTAAACCGCTAATTTCATGGAATTTAGTATACTACTGAAGTTAGAATCAATGCAATGGGGATTTATTTATGGTTTTTATCTTTAATTTCATTATTTATTCTTGCAATCAACTTCTAGAGATTCGTGTTTTTTTTATGTCAGTGGCACACACACTAAAGGGAGACCCTATGGCGCTCGACGAGCGGTGTGTGTGTGTGCGAAGATGTTGATTGACACGGCTCTTGAATATTTGTAAGTTGTAATTAGTGGGAAACAGATGTCCTGGGAGTGAGTTCCACAGTGATGCAGTGCGCCAGACAAAGGAGTTCTTGTAAAGCGATGTTCTAGGTGTTTCCAGTTGTACGACGAACTGGTGCGCTATTGCCGTCTGTCGTGACTGTCTGACAGGAGCTGCCAGGGGCGGTATGAGGCGGACCAAATCCTGGGAACATCTGCCGTGAAAGTATCTGTAAAATAGAGATATCTCGGCTACATGTCTGCGATGTTCCAGACTATCTAGATTCCGGGTCAACTCCGGGTCGCCGACGAGACGCACAGCTCTCTTCTGAATGGAATCCAGCAGCTTTAGGGTGTGCTTTGGTACGGCACCCCAGATATGTGAGCAATATTCTAAGCACGGTCTTATTTGCGCTTTGTAGAGCAAGAGCAACTGCTGCGGTGTATAGAGTTTTTTGTTGCGAAATAGCGCACCAAGCTTCTGGGAGGCTGATTTTGCGATGTTAGCAACGTGGTCATGCCAGGACATATTGCTGTTGGCCGAGATACCCAGCAGTCCGATTGACGAGGATGAAGGAATGGTCGACCCTGCCATAATGATGTCAGGGCTCGCTGTATTGGCCCTCTTGGTAAACGTGGCTGCTTGGGTCTTTGCTGCATTGAACTGGATCAAATTTCGGTCGCCCCAAGTTTGAACTTTCTCCAGGTCTTGATTGATTGCTGTAATCTGCTCCTGTCTGCGGTGATGAGTCTCAGTCGCTGGTAAGGGTTTTTCTGATCTAAAGCGGGAGACAAGGGTACTGTCATCTGCAAAACTGTAAACAGGATTATTTGTTTCGGTCAACAGGTCATTAATATAGATGAAGAACAGAGTTGGTGACAGTATTGCGCCCTGAGGCACGCCCGCGTTGATGGTGAATGTGTCCGAGATGTGTCCATCGACTGCAACGTGCAGAGATCGGCCTTTAAGGAAGCTGGCAAGCCAGCTGCAGAGAGAGGCTGGCAGTCCGAAGGACGGTAGTTTGTTGAGCAGTCCGTCATGCCAAACTCTGTCGAATGCCTTTGAAATATCCAACGCAATCGCTCGAGACTCTCCGTAGTTCTCAATTGCCCTACTCCATTTATGAGTGACATAGGTCAATATATCTCCTGTCGATCTCTCTTTGCGAAAGCCGTATTGATTATCGCTGATTATTTTGTTGTTCTCGAGGTACTTGAGTAGTTGCTGATTGACTACACGTTCCATGACTTTGGAGATTATTGGAAGCAAGGCAATTGGACGATAGTTTGAGGGCGTGGTTTTCTTGCCTTTTTTTGGAACAGGTTGCACTCGAGCAACTTTCCAAGAAGATGGGTAAATCCCTTTTCCGTAAGACAGAGAAAAAAGCCTGGAAAAAACGGGTGTTAGTTCGTTGGCGCAGTTCTTTAACACGATGGCAGGTATTCCGTCTGGTCCTGATGCCTTTTGCGTATCTAGATTTTTAAGGATTTTACGAATATCACGGTGATGGAATTTGACTTCTGCCATGGTAGTGTTGCTGTTCGATATGGTGGGGAGGGTCTTGCCTTGGGGGACGTCTAAGGTAGAGTGCGAAGAAAACAATTTGGCGAGCATGTTTGCTTTTTCCCTGGCTGCAGTCGCCGTGATGCCACGTTCGTCTGTCAAAGGTGGGAGAGACGTTTCTGTAAAGTTGTTACTTACTGCCTTTGCTACTGACCAGAAATTCCTGGAGCCACTGGGGCATTGCAAAAGTTTATTCCTGATCATCTGATTGTGTTTGTCCTTAGTTTCGTCGATAACACGCTTGCATTCGTTTCTCGCTTCGACAAAATAATTGCGATTTTCAGCGGTCTGATTTTGCTGCCAGTTCTTGTAGGCTTGCTGTTTCCTACCCACAGCTCTTTCGCATCTCCTGTCGAACCAGGGCTTTCCTTTTGATGGTAACTTGGTGGAATTTGGGATGTATGCTTCCATTCCTGAGGAGATTACTTGCGTGATCTTTTCGCAGCAGACTGACGGGTCGTCAGCGCCAAAGCAGGCTTCGAGCCAAGGAAAATCTAGGTAGAACTCCCTTAGATCGTCCCAGTTTGCAGAATTGTAATGCCAGATTTTGCGAGGCAATGGTGGATCCTTCTGTATGAGTGGCAATTCACAAACCGTTGTAATAAGTTTGTGGTCGGAAGTACCTAATGGCGGACCAACTGTAACTGTGTACTGGTCAGGATTGGTGGTTAGAAAAAGATCCACGATGGCGGCGAATTCGCCCCTCTCTCAGATTCGAGTTGGTTCGTCTACAATTTGAGTAAGCCCGCAGCTGATGGCGAATGCTTCAGCCTCTCTACCTTCGTTGTCGGTCTTGGTGTGATGTTTGAGCCAGTTGGTGTTGTGGGCATTGAAGTCTCCCAGAACGATTATTTCTGAACTGGGGTGATCAACCTGTATTGAGTCAAAAGTAGTAGCTAGTGTTGAAAAAAAGCTTTGGTAGGCTCTATCGCTCGGAGGGCGATAGAGACAACATATAAACTTTGTTAATCCCTTGGCGGTGAACTTGAGCCACATGACGTCAAGGTTGTTCGGTTCGAGTGTTTCCTCGCGGTGACATGAAAGGTCGCTTCGGACAAAAAGGCATATTCCGAACTTATGTCTAAATCGGGTATGTAAGTCGTAACCAGGATAGAGGTAGTTCACTGTTGTCGTTGTAGAACATACTTGTGTTTCTGTAAGGGCTAGTATGTGTGGGTTGTTGATTTTAATTATTGATTAGACACTAAACCGGGAAATTCGGTTGTTAGGGGTTAGGTAATGCAGTTTCGTTTATTATTAGTTACCGTACTGAGGGAAGCCCTCAGATCATGTCGAATAATGTAGAGTACATAATTTTTGCGTATTTTCGGTAATTGTCGTTTACTTTATTGAACTTTGTTCTCGATTTATTAAATTAAAGGTAGAGGCAGGCTATATTTTTGATATTAATAATGGAAAGTCGTTCGGATTATCTATTTGCTGCTTTTGCTTCATTATGTGGACCGAACTTTTCTTTTGAATTATTAAAATTCAGGTAAAATTGTGCTTTATACTTGATAATAATATGTAAGGTCAATCAGACCATTTATTTGTCTAATTCATTTAGCATGATTTTTCATTAAAGTTTATTTTGTTGCTTTTTTTTTTATCATACTTGAACTCTTTTATCAATATGGGATGGATTTTATCTGTACCAGACTGGGAACGACCCATTTAATTACATTCATTTATCTTTTATTTTGTACCATTGCTGTTAGTTACTGCTTTCCACGATTATGTACGTTTATTTTGCGGTGCCGAACTCGGTCCGAATTATTGGACTGCTTATTTCGTCTTTCTAAAAGGCTGTAATATTATTTTTAACTGAGGCTGTCGGCTTCCCTTGGGCGAACTGGACCCTTTTAGTTTTTTTTTTGCATAACTAATATTAAGTTATAGTTGTAAATATTTCGATTGCTCTAATATACTGTTACGGCGGTGCTCTTTTCTCATTTAATCTTTGTTTTTCTTCCTTTTGGTTCATTTTTGAAATTTGATTTAGAATAACAAGGGGAAATACCCTGTCTCTTAAATCTGAAACTCTATGGGATTATTTTTTTGAAGAGATCGTATATAATAGCAATCGATTCACATATCGTTGTGACTCGTTACTAGGGAATGTTTCCATTCATAGGGTCCTTTCTTCGGGCAGGAGTTTGGTTGTCCTTCCGCCGGGCGAGAATTTGGAAGTCCTTTCACTAGGCGGGAACTTGATGGTCCCCCTACTTGTCTGGACTGCTGTAGATTTGGCTCAGTGCGGCTTGCTTACCTGGTGTGACCAGACCGTCCATTGGACCGGCGATACATGTTGGACGTCGGAGGGTTTTCCACCCAGCTGGGTTCCGGAACAAGCCATCCTGGTTCACTTGACGGTGAAACCACCTAGAAAGCTAAGTGGTTTAGTATTTCAGTGTTAAATGTCTGTTGTGTAATAACTGTCTCTTATTGAGTTAGCCCCGTAACCCTTGTTATATTCGCGCCCCACTCTACCTCGGCGGTTTACGTGATCACGACCCCGCGCGGTAGACCAAACCCAAGTTTTCTTTTTACTATCCCCAATTTCTCGCTGGGGCTCTTAGGCGCTTAAGTGGTGCCTATTTCGTTTTCATTTAACTTAAATCTTCATAGAGTTTTGGTCAACCACTGATAAAGTATTTATTTTTATTGCTATAGTTTAGTTTTTTTGGGGGGGTTCAAACCACCTACGATCATTGGTATCGCACCGGTATTTATGTAATAATATTTTAGCCTCCTCAATTAATTTTTACACCCTTTTGTATCTATCGCTATTTTAGGCCATTACCGTTGCCTATTTTGATTTTTTTTTAAATAAAGAGATAGTATTGTATCTGCGGCGTTTTTATTTGGTTCGACAATCTACTGATCGACAATTTACAGTTTCACTGGTTTTGGTGGTGGCAATCTTTTCTTTTGCGATTCTAATCGGCAGGATTTACCTTTGGGAGCGGAGGTCTTGCAGCAAGTTCCACTAATAACGCGGGGATCTCCAGTATTACGCCCACAACACGTTTCATTTTATTACATTTAAAACGGTCCTGCTTAAACATTATTTTCCAATAGAACTCATTATGGTTGTGTAAATTAGTGAGACAAATACAACAAAGGAGAATAAAACTCTTCTCGCACCCGCGCAGTGGAGGAGCTACACACAAGGTACTGCGTCGGATGGAAGGGATTGGTGTTAATGAGTACCGCTGGAACTAATCAAAACAGAAAGAGACTAGATATTTAAATTTAATCATGTTTAAAGCTTGATATGATTATAATTTAACAAAGCGATTATCAATTTACAAATATCCGAATTTATGTTAGATAGGACCGTAATCATATTAAAATGGGGACTAGCACCCAAAACTCTGAACTCTTCATACATATCGATATGTGGAATAATATTTATAAGACATTCTAGAAATATATGATTTAAGTTTTCGGTTGAACCACATTCACAAAGCGGATCATTTCGTATACAAATTTTACACAGATGCTCTCTAGTTAAACAATGATTACTTAGTACGCATTTTAATAATAGTTGTAATGTGACGTCTATCTATAAACGGAAATTTCGAAAACCATTTGGAAAAAGGGAAGTATTCACTTATTTGAGAATAATGTTTACCTTTAAATTGACAGCTCTTTTTCCATTTATTATTAAAATGTTTATATATTACTTTTTTAAACGCATTGGAATCAGGGTCTACTACACCCATACAAGGTATTTAAATTATAAAATCAGTTTACTACAAAACCATTAGGTTATATTATTGTCAAGCGTATTCTCGAAGCAGAATTTCGGGTTTGAGGTGCTGACACCTACCTTATACGTACCTAACATAATAATATACTAAGACACACATGCATGTATTGCCCTCTGCTTCTTTTTCGAAGGACACTAAAATAAAAGGAAATTTACCAAACCATATGGCAGAGCTAACACAACGAGATGAGAATAAAAATTGCTGCATTTAACCTTAATTATTGGGACAATATTATATATTATTTAATTTATTTTTTGGAAAAATCTATTCGATTAATTCTTGACGGAATGGCGAAAGTAAAATTAATTTAAATATCAACAAGAGTAGAATGTTTAGTTTTATCTTTGAATTACAATTAAGTCCTTTCCTGACCGTTACCGCTATAATAAACGAAACTCGCCATCAATATAACTCGAGTGCATAACTATTAGGGGATGGTCATTTTATGATATCATTGCCCTGTTGTCAGGTTTCAATTTTATATTTTTTATCGAAAAATCACCTATCCTATGACAACTTACAAGAACGTAAACAACTACTAATTGTGTCTACTAAAGCAGGACGCCCACTGAATCGGCACAGACCGGCCAGCACGGCCGGCATAAGTTGCTATGTACGTTATTAAACGAGGCAGCGCCCATTTAATCGGAACAGCGCGGAACGGCATCTCGTTTAATAACGAATGCCGGCAGTGCTGGCCGTGCCGAGCCGGTCTGTGCCGATTCTGTGGGCGTCCTGCTTTATTCGTCAGCCGGCGCATTACCTCCTATAAGTAAGGTCTGACGGCTTACGCGTGACGTCATCTAATCTAGTTAGAAGTTATTTACAGGCGTATATTGAAAAGTGCAATTTCTTTTAAAATTTCACCGTTTTGTAGAGATTTTAGGTGCATGTCGAAAAAAAGATAAACACTTTTTTTTGTAAATTTAATTTATTTTATATGGAGTTTGATTTAAGCTCTACTATTATGACTGATAATGTTTTTTACTCGTTTCTTACATACATAAATAATATTTAAGGGCTTTCGGTTAAAGCGCAGACCTTAGACGCGCCTCATTAATTTTTTTAAAGGAAAATGAAATTTCAATGCAAACACCTGTAAACATCTAGTTTATCAAAATAGGTAGGTGGTAAAATGTCACTATAGGTATAAATGTGTCATAATAGATAATTGCAATGTCAAATTTGCTAGTGTGTTTTCTCCATCCATTCATTCAATAGAATTAATCTAGTACAATATTGTTAAATATACCACTCTACGTTGACTTGCCGTTTAAAGCAGTGTCGTGTTGGAAGTTTTTTGCTTTACCTCATGGAATTGTTCCAACCGACCAATTTCTAGAGTATCAGGCCTTATTTTGCTTACGTTGCCGTTGTTTAGTTTTGTTCGTTAGTGTCTGGAACTCGCCCAGTAACTGGGATTGAGTTTCGTTTACTAGCCCTTAAAGCTCAGTCATAAGGCCACGTCAGTCTGGTCTCTGGATTATGACTCGTTCAGGACACCGTTAGAGTCCTTCTTCGTCGTAGGAAGAATATGGTATTTTTCCTTTCCACCTGGCAAATAGCCGAGAAGCCACCAACTGAATGTGAGCTATCTTATCTTTATTAGTATTATTTGTTTCTACCCTTTCTTCTCCTTTATATCTTTAAATATTAACGCCTAACCATATTAGCAAGCATGTTTGCTTGCGAGTAGTCGTATATCTCACACTCCGCATTAATTCCTTCCAATGAGTGATTTGTTTTAAAGTTAAGTAATGATAGTGAGTTTAACGTATTGTTAACCTGTTATATTTTCATTTCATGCGGGATCCAGGCTGTAGCCTTCGATCTTGGGATCTTTTGCTGATCTATACAAGATACCTAAATCCTTTGTACCAGCAAGGTATCGTAAAACTCTTTTTGCACAAATGACATGTTCTTGGTTAGGATTTTCTAAAAATCTTGACAAATAACCCACACTATAGGCTGTATCTGGTCTGGGCCCAACCATTAGGTACATTAGAGCTCATATGACTTGTCTGTAAGGAAAATCTACGGGTGTTGAATTTTCACTCTGTATGGTGCTTTCAGGTGGTTTAAGCATCGGAGTTGATACAGGTCTACATTGGGAAAAACCAAACTTTTCTAGTACTTTTTCTGTATAGCTTCTTTGGTTTATTCTTATGCCTTCTTCTGACTTCTCAAGCTCCAAGCTTAAGTAATAACTTGCTTCTTTAGACGTTATCTTGAATTCTTTACCTCAATCTGCCAAACGAGTGTGTAATTCTACTCTAGACGAAGCCACAATCAATCCATCGTCCACGTACAAAGTAAGGAACATCTTTTCTCCATTACTTTTTCTTATGTAAAAACATGGATCGGCTTCACTTACTTCAAAATTTAGTTTTAAAAGGAAATTATTGAATCTCTTATTCCAACATCTAGGTGCTTGTTTTAGGCCATATAGGCTACGCTTTAACTTATAAACCTTTTTGGAATCATCATGGTAACCTTCTGGCTGAGGCGAAATGCCGCATCAGCCGATCCGACAGCGACATAAGCCATTTATAAAATAGGGCAATTGAGAACGACGGAGAATCCTGAGCGATTGTGTTGGATATGTCGAAGGTATTCTACGGAGTTTGGCATGACGGATTGCTCAACAAACTGCCGTCTTTCGGACTGCCATGCCAGCCTCTCTCTGCAGCTAGCTTGGCAATTTCCTCAAGAACTAATTTTGCACGTTGCAGCTGATGGACACATCTGAGACAAATTCTACATTAATGCAGGCGTGCCCCAGGGTGCAATACTTTCACAAATATTTTCACCAAAATAACCTGCTGACCGAAACTGATAATCTTGTTTACGGTTTTGAAGATGACAGTACCCTTGTCTTCCAATTTAGATCAGAAAAACCTTCACCAGCGACTGAGACTTTTCACAGCTGACAGGAGCAGATTACAACAATTAATCAAGATCTGGAGAAAGATCGAATTTGGGGCGACAGGAAGTTGGTCTGCTTCAATGCAGCAAAAATCCAAGCAGCCACGCTTACCAAGAAAGCCAATAGGGCGGGCCCTGACATCATCATGGCAAGATCTACCATTCCTTCATCCTCGATAATCAGACTATCTCGGTATCTCGGTCAGCAACAATATGTCTTGGCATCACGACGTTGCTAACATCGCAAAATCAGCCTCGCAGAAGCTTGTTGCGCTATTTCGCATCAAGAACTGTATACGCAGCAGCCGTTTTTGCTCTACAAAGCGCAAATTAGACCATGCTTAGAATATTGCTCACCCATCTGGGGTACCGCACGCAAGCATCTAAAGCTGCTGGATTCAATTCAAAACAGAGTTGTGCGTCTCGTCGGCGACCCGGAGTTGACGCGGGATACGGATAATCTGGAAAATCGCAGGCAGGTGGCCGAGACCTCCCTCTTTCACAGATATTTTCACGACGGATGTTCCCAGAATTTGGCCCTCCTCATCCCGCCCCCATCACGACAGACGGCAAGAGACAACGGTTCGTCGGCTCACGCGAATATAGAACGTCGCTTTACAAGGACTCCTATGTCTGGCGCACTGCATCACTATAGAACTTACTCCCAGGACATATGTTTCCCCCAAATTACAACCTGCAGCTATTGAAGAACCGTGTCAATCAACATCTTCGCATACACAGTCGAGTGCCATAGGATCTCGCTTAACTGTGTGTCCACTTTTGGGGGACTTTGAGAACTCTTCTCTGATAATAGCCTTATTTCGTTGTCATTCAGTGATACGTGTACATCTTAAATAAAAGCCAAATTTAGTATCGGACGAGTTTTAGCAACGGAATCTTCAATTTTATTTTGAAATGCATATATCTATGCACGCGACTTTTTACTATTTTTGGTACTAGTAATTGATTTTATATGATATATACCTTGGGTAGTGGTAGCGAATCCCGTGCCTATGCGTTTTATATCTATATCTTGAGCCAACTGCATTTTACTCACTGACATTCCTAGACGGTGTGTTTTGCTTCCTTGTTTTGGTAAGTTTGACGATCAAAAGGGCTTTTCTTCGGTGATTGCGACAATTTGGAATTTCTTTTCTTTAATTTGTTTGGGGATTTGATTTTTCTGGAAAACTGTGTCTGTTTTAGTCCAATCACGTATATTTCGGAGCCATGATTCTTTCTTCCTGTCTATGCATGTCGCATTAGATGCCCTAGATAAGCTGTTTTTCTTATTTTGATGGTGTTAATAAAATGTGGGCGTGTGTGTATTCTTTTTATGACTTCTTCATTTGTGGTCTTGCTTGTCCAGCTTATCCGTAACATTCGGCGGTACATCCACATTTCGAAGGCGTTCAGTTTTTTCGGATCCTCTGCTTTGAGGGTCCAGGTCTCACTTCCATACAAAATCAGTGACCATATATAACATTTCAGGGTTCTGAGTCTTGTCGCGACTGGGAGCTACGGGTGACAAAGTATCTTACGCATATTCATGAATCCAGTTCTGGCAATTTCGATTCTTCTTCTAATTTCTTTACTGTGGTCCAATTGGCTGTTGATCTCTCTGCCCAGATAGGTATAGCTTTTTACATTTTTCAGGACCACGTTATTTAGGACCACATTAGCTCTGAGGACTTCTCGGGGGTTCCTATTGAATATCATAGTCTGGGTTTTAGCTGTGTTTATTTCCAGGCCCATGTTTCTGCTTTCTGTGTCCATAAGGCTCTGCAATTGTTCTTTAGTTTGAGCCAGCACTACAGTGTCGTCAGCGTAACGGATGTTGTCCATTGATCTTGGCACCGTCTTGTCGGCTGTTCAGTGATGATTGTATAATATATTTCGCATATACGTTAAATAGTAAGGGGGAGAGAACACATCCCTGGCGTACACCTCTTTCAATTTCGACATAGTTCGTGTTGTCGTTGGTTTTGATGCATTCTTCGTGGTTCCAATATATATTTCGAATTATAGCGATGCCCTGTCCATCTAGTCCTATCTTTTTCATGACATGTATTAGTTTTTCTTGCTGGATACGGTCGAATGCTTTCTTGTAATCCACAAGTTAGTATTTGCATACAGCTTCTTCTGCATTTCCAGGTATCTTTCTGCTATTAGTGTTAGACTTATAATTGCTTCCCGCGTTCCTGTTCCCTTTCTAAATCCCTACTGCGAGCGACTCAGGTAATCTTCGCATTTATTGTTTATCCGATTGAATATTATCTTCATAAATATTTTAGCCGCGTGGCTCATCAGGCATATTGTCTGGTGATCTTCGCATTTCCGAGCTCTGCATGTCTTAGGTATGGCAATGAAGGTGGAGGTGAGCCATCTTCTGGGAGAGTTCCGGTTTCATATATTCGGTTGTAAATTATTGTTAACCCTGTGATGGCTTCTTCGCTTAGATGTTTGAAGTTCTCTGCTGTAGTAAGATCTTTTCCCGGGGCTTTGTTGGTTTTTTCTTCCCTGATTGCTGTACTGACCTCAGACTTCAGTATGGGTAGGCTATCATTCTTTCTACAGGTGAATATTACCCAGATAGTTGCTTTAAATTATTTTTCTCAAATTTTCCTTTTCAGGATCTAATTCGATTTTCTCGTTGTTTCCTGCTATCATGGAGATACTGTTTGGTTTCCATAGGCCTGCTCCTTCTTTTATCTTCTGGTGGAGTTCTCTGTCTTTATGTTGATGTTGTAGGTCTTTTATTTCATCGCATCTCTGCTCTAGGCTCAAGCTATTTTTCTTTAGCAGTTGTGATGAGATTGTCTACCTTTTTATTGAGTTCTTTGAATCTTGCGGTATTCTTATTCTTTGATTTTCGTCTTTCATCCATTATTTATAGTATCTCATCAGTTATCCAGGGTTTTCGATTATTTTTGCCTGTTTTGCCCACTGTTTGTTCTGCTGCTTCTACCACTATATTTCTAAAGCTTGCCCATGTTTCCTCGATATCTTCATCTGTTGTGTTGTTATTTTGGTTTGGACAGTGTCATTTTATGTCTTTTAGTTTTAAGTCCACATTCTGTCTATACTACTCTATGTTTGTTTGGTCAGCATTTATTCAGTCTATTCTAGGCTTCGGGTTTGGTTTCAGGATTTTTTTCAATTTAATTCTCAGAGTAGCCACAACTGGGTTGTGGTCCGAATCTATGTCGCAGCCAGGATATACTTTTGCACTGACTATGCCATTGCGGAACCTATTGATGGCGATGAAGTCTATTTGGTTTCTTACAATGTTTTCATTATTGTCTTAGGGTGATTTCCATGTATATAGTCATCTCTTTGGTAGTCTAAACCATGTATTGGTGACTACAAGTTTGTTTTCTTGGCAGAATTGCACAAAGCGCGTTCCCCGGTCGTTCGTATCTCCTAGCCCGTAAGGGCCCACTATCTGTTCTACTTCTATCCGACCCCACCTTAGCGTTCCAGTCTCCCATGAAAATGCTGATGTCAGTACCTTTTATATGCTTTTTAGCTTCCCCAATGTTGCTGTAAAAGTCTTCCAGTTCTTCATCGGGCCTTTCTGAGGTTGAGGCATATACTTATATTATTTTTAAGTCAAATGGTGTTCCACTCATTTTGAGGAGCAATATTGTGTCATTTACTGGCAAAAAGTTCTTAACATAGCGTGTCATTGCTGATGTGATGATGATTCCCACGCCATTTTCAGCTGTTGTGCCTCCGGAGTAGTACAAACAGCCCCCCTTTGTGGTATTAATATATCCTTCACGTTCAGCGTTGGCTAACTTTCCAGCTTTGTTCAATGTCCTTACATTTCATGTAGTAACCTTAATTCTAAACCCGGGGATTCTTAGCACCCCCTGACGATTGAACGCCTTCCGGGGACTAGGGACGGTGTTTATATTTTGTGTTGCCATGGTAGTTTTCTTGGGATTAATAATGCGATGGTTTCCCATTTGCCTTGACGATAGTTTTCGTTCCTCCGCCTTTGGAAATTTCCAGGACAAAAGAGAGCCCCCTTACTTCTGTTCATAACCCTAGAAGCCGCCACTTGCGCCGGATCCGCCGTACCGAAGCCCTTCTTCTTCGCCTTTTCCGCCGGTGTGGTCTTCATCCGTAACCCTGGACAAGGGACCCTTACCTGGTGCTATCAGCTGGAGCCAGCTGAACCCAGGTTTTTTAACGAGGTGTTACTCCTCGATCCTACTCCTTCCTTACCTTACGTGGCAAGGCCCCAGGCTTGGGACTGGCTTAGCGGAATTAGTATTTGCATAGGTAAAGCATATAGTTTCCTTTTTGTATTCCATTAAATATACTCGTTACTGCCAAGTAATTTAAAGCAATACCACATATTAGTAATGTTATTTTCATTTTCATTGAGTTGGAGTCAAAATTGTAAGAACTGTTGTAGCGGACCATGCTTTCAATATTTTATGGTGATAAACCAATTTTTCTGTTAACCGATCTACCTGTTTCATTTAATATCTTTAGTATTAGTGTTCCAAAAGGGAAGAAAGTAGTAAATATAATCAATTTGAATTAGTTGGGCTTAATAATTGATTCGTTTTGATTGAGATAACTTGCAAATTTCTGACGTCCACCGCTGATTTAATTATTTAATAATTCGCATTTATTTTATTACGGAGTCGAAACCAAAAACGAGTTCTCTATTCCAACTTGGGAAGTTTCTGACTTATATAACTAAATAAACTTCTTTGGGAGAGGGCCTAATTTGCACGCTTCGCAGGCATCTCGTTCTGGCTTACGCATCGTTAGTTGTACATTTTCTGAATTTAGTTTTAATTTTTTTTCTTATAGCTTTGTTCACTCTCAGTTCCTTCATATCTGAGGTGAAATTAACGAAATAAAATTAGAAGTGAAAAAAGCGTAACAACATCTAATAGACTTCTCTGATATTGATAGTCACACAAAAATAATTATCGGTCGACATCGTCTCTTAATGAATTTTCTAAAATATGTCTTTACAATATATAAGCAGATATCTCTTAATTAGAAGATACACCCAGTATAGTATAACAGAAGACAGTGGTCCAAATTATCAAAATAATGAATCATCGTAATACCAGGCCTTGGGCCCCTATGCGAAACTTTCTTGTTGGAATTGTCTCAATCTAGATTATAATAAATTTTCAAACTAACTGAATCCAAAGATGGTTACGTAAATTAGATAAAGACTTTATTTACGTGCTCATTTATTATTTTTATCTATGTAGTAAGTCCAATAGCTGGTAAGTAGTAAATTTTGCAATTTAACTTGAGAAGTTACAGTGGAAATTGAGACGACTCGCAATTAGGAAACAACCTGGCTACGCTCATTCAATACAGTATTGTTGCAAAAAATAATTGATTTGGTATTTTCCATATAAAACTCATGGATTATTCCTTTAGATGAAGCATAAAAATGAAGAATGGTAATTTAACAAGCTAAATTATTTAACAAGAGACATTTAAATTATGTAGAAAAATACTTGCACTGGTTTCGTCAGAATTTTAAGGAAATGCATAATTAATATACTTAAAGAAGCAAAGCAATGACATAAATTAATTATTAGAAATACCCACCAACTATCCAATTTAAATAATAAAAAAAATAATAAATTTATTGGTTAACTTGCTCAAGATTGCCCCAAAACCACCCGAACTTACTCATCGCAGAGGAGAGACTCCAAGTACGCGATGTTAACCGGGTCCAGTCAGTGTTGCGTAATACCCAGTAAAGGATGAGGGTCTTGAAGCAGCCCCACGTTGGGCGCCAAAAATGGCTACGCGCTTTCTGTAAAGATAATAAGTGCTCGTGGAGCTATGAGGAGTTTCACCGACAGTGGTTAAAGTTCACTCATCGATTGGACCAGATATCCAATTCGTTTGCAACAATTCATCCAGTAGGTCGAAGCGCGATGCCTCGAAGCAAGCTATACAGTGAGCCCGCAATTTGTCCGATGCCCAATAAATCAGAGAATAGGTTCGTTAGGCGCCACCAATTTTGTTAAAGACCAAAACGGAAATCTCCACGCTATTCGTGAAACCTGCTTCAAGACCCTCACCCTCCAAGGTAAACCTAGCTGATAGGAAGCACCAAAAAGATGCCACTTAATCACTAAAAGTTTTCAATAGGAGTAAACGGAACAGTCCTGACCGCGTTTGAGCCAAATAAAACACGCCACAAAAACGATACTATTCATCTATTGTTCAGAAGAAATCATAAATATATTAAATACACATTATGCATATGCACAACCAACCGACAAATGGAGGCAGTCCTAAGCCCTAATCTAATACCAATAAAATTATGAATATTAAATAAAATATCCAATCAGAGGTAGTCCAAAACTCAATGTAAATATAAGTTAAGAAATAAATAAATGAAAAGGCACCAATTATGTGCTCAAGAGATAAGAAAAGAATTTGAGTTTTGGCTCCTGCGCGGAATCGTGATCACATAAAGCCGCTTAAAGATTGTGGGCGCAAGTACGTTACGAAAGTAATATTACAATGCTAGATTTAAGGTAACAACAAATAGGAAGAGGTAATGATCACTTAGCTGGTGCGATGTCAGATCCAACTAACTGGATCTTGTCTGACGTTCAGCTACACATGGACGGCTTGTTCAGGAACCCTATGCCGAAGTCTAGTCCCGTTCAAGTAAAATCCAGCCGGGTGGATGGATTACAAAGTTCCAGCCGTTCTAGCCGGGCCAGTGAATTACAAATGTCCAACAGTTCTAGCCGGGTGGGTGAATTACAATACTCCCGCAGTTTTGGCCGCGTGGGTGAATCCCTCTAACATGAGGGTGCATTAACTCTGCACACTGTAACGCAATATATGTTAAATATATGTTATCAAATATTAGTCTATTCCGCTCCATTAATTCTATTGGTTATATGGGGTAAATACAATACAAAAGGTTTCTGTTTTAATTAACTTTTATTTTCCAAGTGAGAAACACTTAGAAGGTACCCGCGCGATCTACTTATATCAACTGACTCACTATTCTCTCTCTTATATACAACAAACGCATAACTAACGTTCATAACGCTGATGCCTAATCAGCTCCTTTTATAAAACCAATTTTCAGTTCTAGTTCGATGTCACATAAATAAAATTAATATGTCTGGCGGCTTAACAGTTATGTATGGTCCATAGATTATACTTATTAGGGAATTGATTTTTGTTTATATTCCAACACGCCCCCTCAAAAATTAATCCTAATAAACACCTAAAAATACTTCTAATAATATAATACATGTTACTCTTACATGCTATTTTCTAACTAAAGTAGGTACCTCCTTAGTGCATTCTGGGAACGACGATTACAATTATGGCCCAACATTTGCTGCAAGGATTGGGGAAACCCAGGAAAACCCAATCAGACCATTTACCCTAACTTACTTAATTTAAGCCTATTTTACTTCTAAAGGTCAAAAATTTCGGTGCTGCTAAAGGCTTAGTCAGCATGTCAGCTTCTTGATTACCTGTGGATACATAGACAATTTTAATTACATTTTTCTCAACTTGCTCTCTAGAAAAATGATATTTAATATCAATATGTTTTGACCTTTTATGACTTGTTGGATTCTTTGCAATACTTATACTTATTATCTTCGTAAATATTTATTGGATTTATAATATCTATATTAATGCTAGCAGCCAAAGATTTCAACCATAATGCTTCTTTAACACATTCAAATAAAGCCATATATTCAGCCTCTGTCGATGAAACAGCGACAGAATTTTGTCTTTTTGTATTCCAACAAATAGTTGCATTTTCAAACAATTTAAATAAATAACCTGTTGTGCTTTTTCTATCACTATCTACACTGCCACCCCAATCTGAATCAACAAAACCTAATAAAAATTCTTTATATTCCTGCCGTGTGTAGTTTAATTTAATATCTATTGAACCCTTTAAATATCTTAAGGTCTTTTTAATGCATTGCCAAAGTTCTTTATTGCATTTGTTCATAAATCTACTTAAAATGTTAACTACTACACTTAAATCTGGTCTTGTACAAACCATTAAATACATTAGACATCCAATAGCATTCCTACAAGGAGCATCATATATTTCATCCGAATTCAATGCTACGTAGTCTAATTTACTTTCAAGGGGACTACTGACAGATTTACAGTCACTCATATTAAATTTATTTAATATTGTTTTAATATAAGCACTTTGGTCCAAACTAATTTTATTACTATCACGTAAAATTTTTATACCTAAAAATAATTTTATTTCCTTTAAATCTACCATTAGTAACTTATTCGTTAAATATTGTTTAAAACTATTCATTGTGTCAATATTTTCAGTTGAAATTACTATGTCATCAACGTATAGTACAATATAAATATTCTTTGAAATACTACCCCTATCTAAAATATATATACATCTATCTACAGGTGAGTTTTTAAACCCTTTTTCTATTAGAATCTTTTCAAACTCTTCAAACCAACATCTTGTCGCCTGTTTTAAACCATACAGTGCTTTATTTAATTTGCAAACTTCATTATTTTTACTTTTTATTCCCTCAGGAACTTGCATATAAATGTCTTCTTTTAATTTACCGTTTAAAAATGCGGTTTTAACATCCATGTGATGTACCAATAAACAATGTTGATTTGCAAATGCTATTAAAAACCTAAAACTAGATATTCGAGCTACAGGGGCAAAGGTTTCATTATAATCTACATGGTATTTTTGACTAAATCCTTTTGCTACTAAGCGAGCTTTATATTTTATTGGGTTTCCATACTCGTCATTTTTAAGAGAAAAGACCCATTTACAAGTAACTATGTTTTTATTTTCTGGCTTTTGAACTAAAGTCCAGGTATTGTTCATTAATAAAGAATTTATTTCGTCATTTATAGCACCTTCCCATTCTTTTCTATCGTCCCTATTCCTAATTTCCTGATAAGAAGTTGGTATGTTACTGATAATAGATTGAGCGCATAAAACATAATCAAGACTATTATCTTCATTATAAGAAATAGGAGGTAATTGCTTAATTCTTTCACTTTGTCGAACATCAACGGTGGCACTCTTTAAATTTTGTTTTTCTTTGTCTTGAGATAAACATCCATTTGTATTTACTACTGATTTTGACGTTAGGTCAGAAATATCAGTTTGGGCTCCAGATTTATTTATATCTGGTTTCACACCTCCAGATTTATTTATATCTGGTTTTACACTGTCAGAGTTATGAAATTGAATCACTGATTTTGACAAGTCAGAAAGATCAGTTTTAATTAGAGGTTTTTGCAAACTCACCTCTTTACACGAAGGCCTCGTTTTTAAATAATCAATCTCATCAACAATAACATCTCTGACTACAATAAACTTTTCTGATTCCACTTCCCACACTTTATACCCATTTGGTTCATACCCAACTAATATGCCCTTAAAACATTTTTCATCAAATTTCCTTTTATTAGTTTTATTATGCACATATACTGTTGAACCAAAAATTTTTAAATACTTTATTTGCGGCTTTTTATTATGCCACAATTCATATGGTGTTTTGTTACCCTTAAGGACCCTAGTAGGTGAAATATTTATTAGATAAGTAGCAGTTAACACTGCCTCACCCCAAAAAACTTTATCTAAATTTGCTCCGTTTATCATTGTACGGGCTTTTTCTGTTATGGTTCGCACCATACGCTCTGACACACCATTTAATTGTGGGGTTCGTGGAACAGTCAAGTGATAACTAATGCCCTTGTCTATACAAAATTGTTTCATCTCAGAGGACAAATATTCTCCCCCATTATCGCAATATAAATTAACGATTTTTAAATTAAAATGAGCCTCACTTTTTGCAACATAATCTTTAAAACTTAAAAACGTATCTGATTTATTTTTAATCAAATATGTTACACAGTAGTGAGTAAATTGATCAACAAATAAAAGAAAATAATTTTTCTCATTAACAGTTGATGGAGTAATAGGGCCACAAACATCTGAATGTATTATAAATAACGGCCTCTTGACATAATTTTTATCTTTATGCCTATTAAAGGGTAACCGTGTTTGTTTACCACTTATACACGCCTCGCATAAACTATCAGGGACTGTAATATGATCTATAAGACCTACATCTTCGACCATCTGTTTAGTTTTTAACTCAATAAATTTATTTTTGCCAATATGCCCTAACCGTTGATGCCAAATTTGATAATTTGTTTGTGATGTTCCAAATGCATGTAAATTACTATTTATTAACGAATTATTAATGGTTAATTCAATGGAAATTAAATTGTTTAACGGTTTACCTTTTATTACCGTCTTACCACCTTTTGATATTGTCACCCCTGTTTCATTAAACAGTATCGTCATACCAGCATTTTGCATCTTTGACACAGAAAGCAAATTGTAGGGAACATCAGGACAGTACAGGACATCCTTTAAAGTGCCATTGACTCCCAAGTCACTTATAACTTCTAGATTCCCCTTCTTAATAGCTGTTATAAATTCGCAATTTTTCGCCACAGAAATATTCACAGGTGGGAACATGGTAGAAAAATTTTCAGCTAGGTCAGACCGGTTAATAATATGGTCTGAGGCACCAGAATCCAGAATAAATGTGATTTTATTTTTCGAATCTTTTAAACGCTTTTGAGCCCCCATCATAAATGCAAAATTTGAATTTTGGTTTGGATTTGATTCGTTTACCTGCACTGTTTGTACAGTTCTTTGCCTTTGATTTGATGGTGTTTTATATTCGTGTGTGTTTTTATAATAAAAACACTCCCTCTTCATATGTCCTTTTCTTCCACAATGGTGACATTTTTGGTTAAATTTAGCCTTTTGATTATTTTTAAAGTGGTGTTTACTAAATTTTGGGTTATTCTGGTAAGAGTTATGGGGACGCTTAAAAACGTTAAGTCGTTTAAAACGCTTCTCTTCGTTTGAATCAGGTTTTCTATCACTCATCAGGACTTTGTGGCTTGTATCACGACCTTCATTTAAAAGTTTGATTTCATGGTCAAGGAGTCGAGTTTTAACAAAGGCCAAGTTAAGGCTATCCTCGGACAGTGTCTCAATTGCTGTTATTACACCATCGTAGGAGCTTGGAAGAGTTAGCAACAGATGTGAGACTCTGTCAGTTTCTTCCAGGTTGGCTCCTGCAGCCAATAACTCACCAACAAGCTCATCAAATATGGTGAAATGCTGAATAAGGGACATGTCACCCTTCAGTTTTAAGCTTAACAGCTTTTTTCTAAGCGCTAACTGCGAAGCCAAACTTTTACGCTCATAAATAGTGTCTAAGTTCTGCAAAATCTCCTTGGCAGTATTTTCTTCTTTTGCAAAACCCAGGAAAGAGTCTGACAAATATTCCACTATTACACTTTTGGCAATACGCTCCAATCTAGTCCATTCATCGGTCAGCGGAACAGGAATTTCACTGTCGACGACTTTAATCGCGTCAAGCTCAGTTAAAATAGCTCTGATACGAAACTTCCACACACTATACTTTTCACCATCAAACGGTTTAATGTTTCTTTTTACACTTTTATTTTCCATTGTCACTACAAGTAAAAAGAACACCGAATACCAAACAAACAAAAGTCCCGAGAAAAGTCCTAAGTTTTTTAAAAAAAAAAAAACGGCAAACTCAAGGTATTTAATTTTTCGCGACGTGCACTGGGCCCATAACCTATTGGTTATATGGGGTAAATACAATACAAAAGGTTTCTGTTTTAATTAACTTTTATTTTCCAAGTGAGAAACACTTAGAAGGTACCCGCGCGATCTACTTATATCAACTAACCCACTATTCTCTCTCTTATATACAACAAACGCATAACTAACGTTCATAACGCTGATGCCTAATCAGCTCCTTTTATAAAACCAATTTTCAGTTCTTGTTCGATGTCACATAAATAAAATTAATATGTCTGGCGGCTTAACAGTTATGTATGGTCCATAGATTATACTTATTAGGGAATTGATTTTTGTTTATATTCCAACAAATTCTACCTATTGATCAATGGTTTTCAATGTTCGGTATAATGATCTGCAGTGACATCTATCTGTGAATGGATATATTTTGCATAATTAACTTTAAGGAGAACAGGTACGCAGATTGGTATCTTTAATTTATGGATTTGTGTCGGTGCAGATCGCTTGATTTTGGGAATGCCATCTGTTCGGAAACGGGCTTATCTCGTGTAGTAGGTAATTGAAGAACATAGAGGGTTGTTCAATGCCTGTAATATAAGATAGATTGCTACATTTAGCGTATGTTGAATGTTTCCTTAATTTGTCGCCGGGTTTCCTACAATGGTTGTCACGTGTTTTAAATTGCCCAATGAAAAGCCATTGAATTTAAATAGGTAGAATGTACAATTTTGAAAAGAAGGTGGTTGGCATCTTGTGTACAGCGTTCGACGCGGTAAGTGATATAATTTTTTGATCTTAAAATATTCTATTCATCCTGCATATTTTTCAATAGGATTTTCATATTTTAAATACAGAATTGATAACTGTTTTTAATTCGGTTAATCATATTTCACTAAAGTAAAGAATTTAGCATTTTTATATTGCACTTTCGAGTGTTTGACGATTTCAATAATCTGAATTTTTTATGGTGACCTTTAGGTTTGAATACCGTTTTTTGGTGAATAATTGCGTATCTTATCGGTCAAATTCGTGTAATTTGATACTGGTTTAATCCAAATATATAGAGAACGTAATTATTTCATCGTTTAGTGGTCATACATATGATTTTAGATTTTACATATTTTTATTTAAATTGAACAGTATTACCTGGAAGATTCTCAAAGCGAATTTTATATGTTCCTGTAAAAGGTAGTTAATTGAATTTGAGTAGAATTTCGCTGAATTTTCTTTAGTAGTATTGTTGATCGTAGTTTTTCAGGCTTATTACATTAATCTTTCAGTTGATTTGTAACATCAAACTATAATTATTATCACTTATCGTGTCACGTTTGACCAATGATGTACCGGCATTGATTTGCATATAAAAGAGGTTTAAGCACATGTGTGTAAATTTACCTGGTTTATTTTTGCTTTATCGTTTATCTAAGTTCCTATCTCAAAGCGAGATAGTAATTATCTGATCTTTATCTTTGATTAATTGAGACGTAATTTACGTCAAATTATTGTTTATGTGCCTAGGGCCATATTTACAGATTAATTAAAGAAATTACTTATCTGGAGTCATTAGACTTGTTTTAAGAGAAATTATACCTAACCTAACATCAAAAGAGTATGGTCTAAAAATCAACTATGCCAAATCTAAAGTATTGATAGTTGATAGATCGGATAAGACAGCAAAAAGACCACATCACATTGCCAACTGTGAAGTGGTAGATCAGTTTATTTATCTGGGTGCCCTTATCCACTCCTCCGGCAGCTGCGAGATGGAGATCCGCCGTCGAATTCAACTTGGCCGAACAGCTATGAGTCAATTACATAAAATATGGAAAGATCGACATATATCCATCAATACCAAAAAATCACTAGTCCATGCCCTGGTGTTCTTCATTTTCTGGTACGCTTCCGAGACATGGGTTATAAAGGCCGCCGACAGGCGCCGGATCGACGCCTTTGAAATGTGGGTATGGCGAAGAATGCTACGAATACCGTGGACGGCACATCGGACCAATGTGTCAGTGCTGAACGAGATTGGACCATCAAACCGTCTCAGTAGCTTGACATCAGCGCGAATACTGAACTTCTTCGGACATATAACTCGTCACGACAACATCGAAAGACTGATTGTCCAGGGCACCAGTGTTGCCAACTTCGTGTGAGCTTTAATAGTATAATTACTTGAAAAAATATAGTAAAATGAAGATAATTATAGTATATTTTTTCGCGAAGTAGTATGAATCTATCCGTGTTAATTTATTGAATATTTTGCTGCTAAATGCAGTTTCTTTGTGAACATTTTAAGGCACATCAAGAATATCTATATTAAGAACGTTATTATTATAAAACAATTACATAGTAGAATTAAATATGTCGGTAAATGTTGGTTAAAAGCTATATTGTTCTGAATGTTACTTCTAATATGAAATGATAAGTACCTACCTAATAATAATAACAATAACAACTAGTATAATAATAGTAATAACCACATACATAGAAACAAAGTTCAATAAAGTAATAAACACAAACCTGATATGGTATTTAATAAAACCAATTTCCGCAGAGCCTATTATAATATTCACGAAATGGTAGCGAATAACTTTATCAAAAACGATATATAATTCAAACTGATAAAGGCAAATCAAGTAAAAAACGCAAAAGTACTAATTTTACTGACTCACTAAGTGAAAGAATTCTGGGATTCCCTGAGATCCGAGATCGTCGTCGACAACGACAACCGATATGATGGTTGCCGGGTTGCCGCTCATATCGGTATGGATGGCGAAAATTTTCTAATGGCGTATTCCATTAGGTTTGGGTAGATAAAGTGCGCCCTGACTGTATCATCGTCTTTGTTTATTAAATAGTATCAAAGTAAGATGCCAATGAACTCGGCTTGCAATTTTTATTATCAATAGAATAAGCCATGATGCTTATTATTTTCAAAATTTGAAATTATAGTACAATATGCATACTATATCAACTTTGTAAGTACATAGTACAGCGAGACTCAATTTTAGTACAAATACTATAATTATAGTACGGTTGGCAACACTGCAGGGCACACCCCTTGGCAAGAGGAGACGCGGACGCTCCCCATCTAGATGGACAGACATTTTATCAAAAGTAACCGAGCGTCTGCTAGTGGAAGCCATTAGAACGCTACTGACCGTGGAAGATGGCGAGAGACTGTGAGAAGAGTTCTGAGAAATAACACCTGACATTAACGTGTGATCACTTCACGTCGTTCTCGACGTTAGACTAAGAAGAAGAAGATACCTCGTTCTTCCTATTTTTTTATTAAAATCTAGTGACTTTCTATTTGAAGTTGCCGAGAGCCACTGTTTGGACAAGTTTCATAATTGTCTTTTAAGATTTTAATTTTGATCATAATTTCTTTTGAATTTCATATCTCTAAGTAAAGAAAAGAAATATCTTGACTAACAGTAATTATTCATAGTGTTATTTAATCATAGTTATTTATAATTTTTGCTGAACTTTAAGTTGTAATTTAAGTTCTGATTATATTTGCTGTAACCAGTAAATTTGCAAGTTCTTGGTTAAAACCTTGTATGTCTAACTGAGGTCCACAGGATACTCTTCTGTATAATTTTTATTAGCAGTATACACTGGTCTAAGGCATTTATTATTTTTCTTTACATGTAAATACAGCTGGATGACGTAAACCTCTATTGTCCACGTCGCTGTGCCAGACCTGTAGAGGGAGAACCATACGCTAAGGCAACCCTTTTGAAGACCTACATCAGCTCAAGTCAGCTAAACCTTGGAATAGGCAGAAGCAGGTTTCTAGTAAAGGTCCCAATACGGTTGCATGGACATAGGATAGTTGGACAAATAGGTACGTAGTGGTAAACCAAAATAAATTGATTGTGAAGACCAATTAAATTTGTTAATCTTTAATAATAAAGTTAATTTCATTTTCATCATATAACAAGCTTATTTATAAACCGTATTTCAAGTAACATTTGTAAATTAAATTTTCAGTAATCAATTGTATTTGATTGCCTTTGTAATCTAATTTTAATTATATTGATCTCAATTGTATTAATAACTGCAGTGCCCATGGTACCATAACTTGTAATTTAATCATATAGTTAATATATAATTTGTTTTTAAGTTGATTTCTTTCTCAAGTGGCGCCTTAAAATAAAATTTAAATCACCAGAGGAAATAACTTAACCCACACCCTCAAATAAACTAAATAAATTAACTTTTGCTCTATCTACAAATTAGCTGAGCTAGATATTCATTACAAAGTGGCACACTAATCAGTTACAACACTATACGATGGCCACCATCATGGCTTCCAAAACTGGAAAAAAGCAAATCCCAAAAACCTCGCTTGGCGAGATATTCCCGCATCTACGGCACTAAAACTAACAAAACTAAGTCGAGATGGTTGACACGGGAATTTCTACGGTGATTATCGGTGAAATCCCATCCGGATGCCTGAGATCAACTCAGATTTAAAGCTGATATCCCCCTAGGAATGCTGACTCGAATGAAATAAAATATTAACTTACAATTTAACAATTATTTTAGAAAATATAGAGTTGCAGATGCAAACCGCTAAAGTTTTGAATGAAAATTACTAAGGCTGTTTTCTCATATAAGAGAAAACGTATATCAAAACTTTTTCCCAATAAATTAGATAATCATTTACCTCCGACGAAATCAATAAACTCCCTCTACATGGCAAAAGTCCAATCAACTCACATCATTTCCTATATCGCAATTCCTGTTCTAGAAAACTCCCGAATCTTCCACAAGCACTCCATCTTCCTCCAGGGAAAATCTCGAGGATATGATTACTGTTGAACTAATGGCTCTAGACCCTAAAAATATCTTCTTTAAACCAAAACTAAACATTAACTTTAATAATATGTCCTCAGTTACTTGAAACAACTATTATTACTTTTCCCTTAAAATGCCTAGCTTCAACTCGTTATTAATTTGGAATTTACATGGTTTCTCACCTAGAAAGAAAGACCTACAATACCTAATATCGACTTATAATCTCTCTACTTTCTGCTTTCAAAAATCCAACTGGAAGTACTTACTATTATTCCCTATTATTCGTTACAAAATATTACAAAAACAGACAATACTCGGATAGGGTATTTGGAACAGACCTCAAAACCTGTGCAACAATTAGACAATATTATAGATCAGTTACCTATCACATTCGTTTTATTAGGTGACTTTAATGCTCATAGACCCATACGAGGGTCATCACATATCTCTCCAAGGGATCGATCATTGAGGAAATTAATCTTTTATAGATCTTATAATATGTAGCACAACCCTCTCCCATATATATCACTGGATATATGAAAATACCCATAGAAGCGATCGTTTTTCGATTATTATCAGATACCAAAATACATTGGAAACCTCTTCTATATACACACCAAAATAGAAAGTAAGCAAAGCTGACTGGCTAAAATACAAGACTCTAAATAAATGTTCTAGGCTTAATCAACCTGACGAATATTTGACAGAGCTCATAAGCGAAATAAATTTAACTGCATCAATATTCGTACATAAATATGATCTTGTTGGGGAAACACCCCAACATGTATATTAGCTTACCGTTTTTCACCGTATAGTTTGGTGATAACACCCTGTATGTCCGTAGCATGATTGAATCATAATTAAAACCCAAATAAATGTATTTCACCCCAGGTAAACAGCAAAGTTGTGCAATTAAGACATTGTATCTTAATTACTCCTTAGTCCGAATCTGGATTGTCGGTAGAATAGATTCCATTATATGCAACAATCGCTGGAAAGCAAGTTGTCACTACGTCAAGGAAAACGTTAATATATATTTGTCCCCGTCAATGTTGTGTAAACAACAATATGCCAAATAAAGGAGAACATGTTTCAACCCTCTTAAATGCATCCACCTCCGCGCAATTTCCCGCTCTGTTCTCCCTGTCCGCACCGGTACAAAAAATTAGTTTTAGTGCTTTAGAATACAAACACTCACCCGTGAGCCAACGGTCTAGTTATCGCTCTACTTGAGTTTGGCGCCAAGAACATCTACCCAGTCGTAGCCCCGTTTGACGCCAAGATATTTAGTAGTTTTCTCCTTTGCACAGATATTTAGAAAATATCTGCTGTACTCTGTGTTCTCCTTTCTTCAACAGTGAATTAAAAACTCTTTTGGCGTTTTAACGCAGTTTATCGAGACAACACAACTTGTAGCGTCTCTCCTGTTGAAGATAAAAGAAGGTAAAATGGCGGTTGGGAACTTGTAGTAAGACAAGTCTGTTGCTGTACCTACTCAAGATTCGATTTGTTTCGAAGTCTTATATCTCTGGTGAAGTTAAGGGTAGAGAAAAGTAACAAGGTATTTAGTGTGAACGAAAAAGCAATTAGTTGAAATATAAGAAAGCTTAATTAAACTCAGTAAAGCAAGGAGTTAATTTTAAATTAAATAGTTAAGAAGTTTTGTTAGACATTTAGTAATAGCTAACCTGATGTACAGAACTTAGCTTTAAGTGTGAAAGGATGAATCAATGAAAGTAGTTAGAAAACATTTTTTTATATTGATCGAAGTTAATGCAAATTAAAATCTTGCCTTTTTAAAGGTCATAATACCTAAAATACATGTTTAAATTCACACCCTATGAATGCAACCTCACCTACCTGTGGTAATACAGTCTGATAAAGTGGACAATTATAAAGTTAATTACCACCCCCTCCTTTAGGGTGATAAATGATTTAAAGAATTAATAGTTTAAACCAACCACATCCATTAACATGATTGGTGAACTTCTGATTGTACTGCTGCTATTCGGCATCGCAAAAAAGCTTTTGATCTTTTCGAGTAACAACCCGAAGAAGTTAATTTTATTAACTTCAGTTAAGTGGGTTAGTTTGGGTTAGAACGTAAAAATCTCATCTTTTTCTCACTCATCCTAAAATACCGCCAGTAAAGAACTATGGACTAATATCAGAAGAATGAAATATCTGCCATTCTCCATAATGTATGGTCTTGTTTATGATATAGGATGGATAACAGCCAAAGAAGATTTAAGCATTATATTCGCTACTCATTTTTATAATAAATCATAAATCTCCTCATAGTACCTAGTTCTTTACAAACATAGACTTAACTATCAAAAAGCATTAATAGGTAGCGTTCTTATTACTTCATTTTTACCCTAGCGGAACTATACCATTATTTGTCAAAAGCAAAAAATTCATTACCAAGACCATGCAATTAATCATTAATATCTCAACTTATACATAAACATGGCAAACCTAGAAACCATTGTAATAGCTATCGCCCTATCTCCCTAACAAATAATAATGGAAATAATGATTTGCTTCCGTTCGTTGCTTGAATTAAAATCAACTCTCAATTTGGCTCCAGATCTCAAAATTCAACAATAGAAAATATAGCGTTTCTGAAGGTAGATATTCAGCCCTGTTTTAACCAGAAACATCATTTAACGGTGCTATCACTTTACTTAGCAAATGCATTTGACACCACTTGGAGAAGCAATAACTTAAGGAAATGAAACGTCACGTCTGGATTAACGTACCTTCTCAGTCAACTTAATGGATATATCTCTCATCTAAAATTCCCTGAGAACGCCGTTCCACACTAAGAACTACAAACTTTCTTATCACCATTAACAACACACAGAAATATCTCTCACCTCAAATCGCACACAGACTTTATTCAAACAGCTTAATAATCTACCACCCCTCTCTTGCCAGATCAAGTTAAAGAATCCTGCAGAATAGATTTAAACATATCGAAGGATGATCACACCTTACTAGCTTTACCTTCTCCCACTTCTCTATCATCAATCACTCACCCTCTAACTATCCTCAACGTCCAAATTGTAAACAAGATTAGTATCTCCTTTTGGGTATGATCTTTGACTACTACCTCAACTGGAAAGTTCATCTGAAATACCTTAGGATTGTCATCACCAAAGATCTTAATATCTTACGGTCGCTCTCCAGCTTTAGCTAAGGATTTGACCGTTCTATCTTATTGAAAATTTCATTTCATTTCATTTCATTTATTTATTAGTGCCAATATACAAAAGAGTATTTACACAATAATCAGCATACCACTCAACTAGACCCTCGCATAAAAATGCAATAGAACCAATCCAAAATAGAGCATCCAAAATAAATATAGATGTCTTTCGCGCTTTTCCAGTTGCGAGCCTACGACCAATTACCTCTTATTCTTCCCTTCCACATAGCAGACTCCCCTCCTGGATAAAATATGCCGCCTCCGCTAAGTTTAACTTCAAACCAACTGCTCTTCAAATATTTTAACTTCAACAGGAAATCCTATTAATCCTCGCTCAATGAAGGGTACCAATGATCGCCTACAAAACATCTTACATATAGCCAGTCACTAAATACCACACAAAAACTACAAATAAAATTTCCTTAATGCAGACTAGTTTAATCTATCACACCTGCCTTGCCAGATCAAGTGAAAGAATCCTGCAGATCAGATTTAAATGTCTCGGAGAATAGTCACACCTTACTAGTTTTACCTTCTCCCACACAAAATAGTCAATCACTCATCCTCTAACTATCTTCATCATTCAAATTGTAAACAAGAATAGTATCTCCTTTTTAGGTATGATCTTTGATTCCTACCTCACCTAGAAAGATTATCTGAATACCTTAAGACCAACATCAGCAAAGATCTTAATATCTTAGGGTCTGTCTTCAGCTCTAGCTAAGGAATCGACCGTTTTATCTTATTGAAAATAATCAGCATGGTAATACTTCCCAAACCGAAATATGGCAATTTTATTTATCACTCAACTAGATCTTCACATAAAAAAGCAATAGAACCAATCCAGAATAGAGCGCTCAAAATAACTGTAGGGGTCTTTCGCGCCTTTCCAATTGCTAGCCTATCCTGCGCTTGCACATAGAAGACTTCTCTCCTGGATAAAATGTGCAGTCTCCGCTAAGTTTAGACTTCGGCCCAACTGTTCCTCAAAATTTTTAACTTCAACAGGACCTCCTACTAATCCTCTCTCAATGAAGGGTACCAATGATCGCCTACAAAACACATTACATACGGCCAGTGACTAAATACCACACAGAAACTTCAAATAAAATTTCCTTAATGCAGACTAGTTTAATCTATCACGCCTCTCTTGCCAGATCAAGTAAAAGAATTCTGCAGAACAGATTTAAACGTCACGAAGAATAGTCACACCTTAGTAGCTTTACCTTCTCACACACAAAATTATCCATCACTCACCCTCCAACTATATTTAACACCCAAAAGTGTCTCTTTTTAAGGTACGAACTTCGACTCCTACCTCAACTGGAAGGTTCATCTGAAATACCTTAAGACTCTCATCATCAAAGGTCTTAATATCTTACGGTCTCTCTCCAGCTCTAGCTAAAGATTTGACCGCTTTATCTTATTGAAAATAGTCAACGTAGTAATACTACCCAAACTGAACTATGGCAGTTTTATTTATGACTAAGATAGACTGTCATATATAAAACCAATCGAACCAATTCCGAATGGAGCACTTAAAATATCAATACGAGTCTTCCGTGCCTTTCCAATTGCTAGTCTTCGACCAATTACCTCTTATCCTTCCACATAGCAGAATCCTCCCCAGGATAAAATATGCAGCCTCCGCTAAGTTTTAACTTCCGCCCAACTGTTCCTCAAAAATATTAACTTTAACAGAAACTCCTATTGATCTCCCTTCAAGGATGATCGCCTACAAAACACCTTTCCCACGCCCAGTTACTAAGTACATTAATGCAGACTAGTTTCTTGCACCGAGGCAGCACTTAACCTTCGCATTGACAAGCAAATTCTTTAGGCAGTGAACATATTTTCCATTAAAATGTAAATTCCCTCGCTTAAATTCAATTCCTTCATTGGTTCAATAATCCAAGGCCTCAACACTTATAGGCGCAAAAACATTCCTCTAGCTTCTTATATATCATGCAGTTTTGGATTTCCTCATTTCTGCAGGTTTTATCAATCAGCAATAGCTTCAGCCTTAGACGTAAAGGTATACCTGACAGATTATGTACCTGTTCAAGTCGCCTGTAGAGGGTGTTCACCCATAATGTCCCCCCCCTTTAACTTTGTTAATTTTTAAGCTAGAAAAAAAATAAAAAACAAAATTGTAGGGTTTTTTATGTAGTTTTTGCACACCTAAAGAAAAAAACAAAAAATTGTATAGTATACAGGGTAGATCAAAAAGAACCATTTTTTTAAATCTAGCCCCCATTTTTTATTCGATTTTTCGATTCTACCTAAAATTCTAAGCATTTTTAATGTAACACACTATATGCCTATTCCTAATACTTTAGGAGTTATTGACAGTTGAAGTCGCTATTTTTAATTATAATAATAATTCTTTTAATCGTTTTTAAAACAGAAGTTACAAAAGCACTACTCGAAGCACTGAGGTCGAATTGAGGAAACTCACTATTTACACCTCAATGACTTCAAAAGCTAAAAAAAAGTTATATTCTTAGGTGGCTGTTGCCATAAAAAAATAAAAGAACAAAACAAAATAGCGACTTCAACTGTCAATATAAAGTATTAGGAATAGGCATATAGTGTGTTATATTAAAAATCCTTAGAATTTTATGGAAAATCGAAAAATCGAATAATAAATGGGGGCTAGATTTAAAAAAATGTTTCTTTTTGATCTACCCTGTATACTGCACAATTTTTTGTTTTTTTCTTTACGTGTGCAAAAACTACATTAAAAGCCCTACAATTTTGTTTTTTATTTTTTTTTGTAGCTAAAAAAAAGTTAAAGGGGGGGGGGACATTATGGGTGAACACCCTGTACAGGCAAACGGAAATGTATATATGACAAAACCGGCAGGTATTCCTACCTTTAGAGACGACCGGAAAATAACTTAAATTTAATAATTTTTTTCTGTGGTGCAAATGCAACGGTATACCTGACAGGTATACCGTTAAGTGTGTGGTCTGCTTAAGGTACTCGTGTACCCCGGAAAAGTTGAAGAGGGTTGCCCTAAATAAATATAATAAATTATTATTAAAACATGAGTTCCAGTAGCTTGAACTCCAATTTTGTTTCGAGAACATGCTTGTTAATAATGTTGACATTTTCACTAAAATTGAATCATAGTTTCTTAATATCATAAAATACTTGCTGCAGGTTTAAGATAGATCTGGCAACACAGCCGTGCATCCTTTATGGTCTTTAATAGATATCAATCGTTTTCCTGCAAGGACGAACTTGTTTTTTGCGTCAAGGTCGTCTTCCTCGTTAAAGCTTTTCAGGGAAGCAGTAGGCAAGACTTGAAGCCATACTTTGCTCTCTGTTCCTGCTAACTAACTTTACTTTTCGAGCTTTGAAGAATACAAAGAAGTGTGCCTAGAAAAAGCAACGTGTACCTAACTAACTTCCAATTATAGGGCACATTTTTCAAATTTATGCTCAAACCCTGTGATATTCACATATTCTGTTTGAAGAGCGCCTCAAATATATAATCAATAAATAATATGGGGATGAGAACGTCATTTGCTATTCCGCAACAGTTTCTTGTACGTTATTAAATGGTCAACTTTCGGCTGTAATCCCTTGACGGCAAAACTTTTTAATCTCTCGAGCCGTGTTTTCATGAAGTCGTCCTAAATCCTAAATGAAATTTCGAAAGCCGTGACAGCAGACTGGGAGTATCAATGCGGGACCAAAATTAGAAATGTATTTTTAGGAGCACATTGAGTTGGAAAATTAAATGCTGGAATTTTTAACTAGATGATCGCAAATATGTAAATTTGATAAAAAAACATACCATGCGCATTTACTAGTCAAATAAATGGTTTTCTGTACTTAATAAAATAAATGGTAGAATTTAGAGATTTCAGTAAAAATAGAATATAACGGACCGAAAATTAATATGTATCTAATTACAAGTTAGCTAAAAGTTAAATTCCATTTACTATTCAAATTTGAATTAATTTACATTCACCATTCGTGAGAGAATGGTAAAAATTCGTCGTGGCATCGGCTTATATATTATTTAAATTTCAAAATAAATGATCAAATAAGAGTGAACGCATAATATGGTAAGAGCCAGTACACACACGCGTTTTTTCGCCGCGCGATGTCGCAATCCCCACCGATCTCGGTGCGAATCCCTCGGTCAAATATATGGTATGCCTATAGTCTAAAAACATTTTAAATATATTTTCTTTGCCATGAGACGCTGCCAGAATCAGAAACAAAATAATTAGCCAATTAGTTCCTAGCTTGGGTATACTGAGTAGGTGGTCGTGAGGATCTCATGGTGTCTTCTGTCACATCAACAAATCCTGGTACACATGATGAATGCATCTTGCAAGTTGAACCCATCTAAAGCTCTTACAAAAGTATGAAGAGCACAACATGTCTTTATTACGACTTTGTCAAAGTCCAAATTTACATTGAAAGGTTTGTGGAAAATTTTCCATTTGTTTGCCAGTATGCCAAATGTACTCTCTACATTCCTGCTGGCCCGAGATTATCTGTAATTAAAAATCCTTTTCTTGTCTCCCAAAAGTTTCCCACTGTAAGGTCTCATTATGTGTTTGGATAGAGAAAACGTTTCATCGCCAATAAACATGTAGGGGCTGTTTGAACCAACAGTTTGTGGGAGAGGCTGAGCTTTCGAGAGATTCAGTTCATTATTTTCGAGCTTCCTATAAAAGCCACTTTTTTCAAAGATAGTGCTGTCAGAGTCTTTTCCGGAAGTACCAACGTCAATGTAAATAAACTTATAATTCGCGTCAACAATAATAGCCAGTGATACAATCGAATAATAGTTCTTGTAGTTGTAAAATAGAGACCCACTCATCTCTGGTTTTCTTATTCTTACATGTTTGCCATCTATGGCACCTAAGCAATCGGGAAACTGAGTACCTGCAACAAACACACTTTTCTAAAATAAAAGTCTAACATATCAAAATAATATAGTATAAAACTTATATAGTTTCCCTCTATATGTTTTCTTTCTTTTCAGGCAACATATTGATCAAGAAGTGGAAAAATATAGGAGACAATTTTATGAAAAGTTAAAAAGAAAAACAAAATCTGGACAGGCCGCCGATTCAGAAGCACAGTACATTTATGGTCGGCAATTATCGTTTTTGGAACAGGGCGGTGCCACGACAGACACTCAGTCCAGCGTAGCACTCGCGATGACGAAGATACTGAAACACGATAGAGAAAATAATGAAACCCCAACAAGATGAACAAACCATCAGCGGCCTCCTCGTTATGAACCAAATATTTAGTTTAAAGAAGCGTAAGCGTGATGTAGAGGCCTCTCTGATAGAGTTTATGAAGACGGAATTCGTCTTCAAGTGTAGCTGCAGTTCCAGAAATCAATCCGGATAAAGCTTTTTTGAAAGCCTCCTTCCATTCGTGGGTGCTTTCACTGAAGACCAGAAGCTGGAATTTCGTTGTGAAGTTTAAGAGTGCCTCAACAAAGTATACAATTTAATGTACTTCAACAGCAAAGTAACACTGGATATGCACCAACGATTTTCCCATATCAACCACAGTCATCTCCACTGACGGCAGTAAACTATTTGCCCCAAACTCCATCCCGCCAATATTTTTCTCGTCTAACAGAACTTCAAACACGTCCCTATCCTTCTATATACTCTCAACCTTCTGCTACGTTCTCTCAGCCCTCTGCTACATTCTCTCAACCTTCTGCTATATTCTCTCAACCCTACAACAGTGGTCTGAATACACAATGTACCTCTCCATCAGATAGTTCCGTAAGCCAGGAGTTATACTCTAAAGAAGATAATCTTGACCTGTTCAACGGCAGCCGGGATGTTTAAAACAACTACATACATTATATTTTTGTAATCTATATTCTATTGTTTATTTCAATAAAATAGGCTAAACGGTTTATGATCTGATCACTTTAAATTGTCTGTTGATAGGAATTATGGAATTAAAACTTTATAAAATTGACTTACTTCAGAGGTATAGCTAACATTTCCACCGGAAGAATGGCGGGTCTTATTGGGACTTGATCTTGTCAGTGATTCTTCCCGCAATCTCATCAAATGACTTCACACTCATTTGGAACTCTTTAAAAAATTTATCTGGATTGTCTCTTAGATCCAAAGCTATGTAACAAATCTGCCTCTTGTGAGCGGTAAGTCAGTATATGGATGTATCCAATAGCATCTGTTTATCTTCCAAATATACATTTTGTATATTGTTCTCAGTACTGTCTGCTTGGCGCCCCATTTACTACAGCTAAGTTTCTTCACAAGGTTGTTACGCGCTTCCACCTTCTTTCGGGTTTTCTCACAATGAAACATGTATGTTAATGTGACTCCGAGGTATGTTGGTTTTTCGGTGTGCTCTAATTTGGTGTTATTCCAGGTGATGTTGAGACCTGAGGTTTGGATGGGTTTGGTCTTACCGAGTTTTCTTGGTAATAAGTGGACATCATACTCAGGGCATCTTCCAATCTTTATTCCACCCCTTGAAAACTTGAACCTTGGGGTGTGACTCCTAGGTCGTGTGCGTATATAAAGTTTCTAGTAAAAGTTGGCGTTGGTTGGTCATTGTTGTATAAGTTGAAGAGAGCCAGGCCATTTTTTTGGGGTCGCCACTGACTTTTCTTCCCTGGAGACTTACATTGAATTGTCTATTTTGCAGTAGTGATTCCAATAGATCCCGACGAGTTGGTAGTTCTTTAGTGCGACGTAGACTTTTTGCAGCAGGTTTCTGTGGTTGATGGTAACTCTTTGGAGATTCTGGGCTTTCCCAGGATTTAGTACAGCCACGACTTTTGCTTTTCTCTTCAATTTTGATATTTGGATTGTCATTCGGCAGTTATTGAACAGTCCAAGAATACAGTTTTTTGCCACGGTTCCAAAGTGTTTAATTTGCTCCAGCATATATCATCTACTCCTGCGGTGTTCCCATTTTTGAGCTAGTTTAGCTCCTTCATGGTGAAACGTGTGTGTACTTTCATCGGTTGCTGGGGAGCGATTGGTACGTAGTTTTTTGCATGTGGTGTCTGATTTGCCGTTAAGAAGTAGTTGGTGGGCTGTCTGGTTGGGAGTCACGTTCGAAGGCGCTTTGATTTCCTTTGGGTCGTCATTCAGTTTCTTTATTAGGTTCCAAGCAACTTTGCTGCTGTGAGATATGTCCATACGCTCCAGAGTTTCTATCCATTTTTCCTGTCGAGCTTTGCTCAGTGCTGTGATAAGTGTGTTACCGCAGGCTATTGTTTGAATTTGTAAGAAGTTTAGATAGTTTTTTGGTGTTGGGTCGACTTCGGTATCTAGATTGTCCGAGTACTCAGGTCAGTTACCCCTTTTTGAAGTTGAAGCGCCTTCGAAACGGTATCTCAGTTGTTTTAATAGCTGCAAAGGCTTGAACTCCTATTGGCCTATGTTGTGTTTTTGGGATTGCACCATAGACAATTTTTATACAGGAATGTTGGATCCTCTCACACACAAAGCAGTTGTCGGGGTTGTAACCGCGTTTCCAGATCTTGCTGTTGAGCATTGTGTCGTGTACTGTTTTCCAAAATTTTCCTGCCTTTGTAGGTTGAGCGATTGTGATAACTGAAATAGGTAAATATCCTAATTATCTCTTGCCAATATTTGTTACAACAATTTTTGTATGAATAAAATCCTACAAACAAGGAGAACAGATAATCCATACTTGTAGTAAGACAGGCAAAAAATATCCATTGCATATTCAGCTAAGATGAGATTCACCAAGGGTTCTAGAGGTACGGAACTATGAAATATACATTTTTAGCTAAATTATACATATAATTATGTTGTGATGTAATCCGATGTAGATTCATTAGGCGAAGGAATATGCATTACATATTACAGATTAACAGCTTAAAAATATATTTATTATAAAAATGTGATTAAAGTTAAAATTCTCAACCTCTGAACCCCTTACTACTACATTTAATTTTTTATCTTCTTAAGTGCTGGACACAAAAAGACTGCATCAAGGACAATTTTAATTCGCTATTTTAATTACCAAAAAATATCATGATGCAGCTCTCGGGGTCCGTTTGCCTGGTCAGAGTATATACAGCCATTTGCATAACATTGCAAATATACGAGACAAACATTTGTCGCCTAATTTATGATCAGTAGTTATGGTGTTAAAAATAGCATCAGGAACCATGCAATTATGGTTTACCAGAAGGTAGATAGAAATTACGAAATTCCTTATTTCTTTTGTCCACACATTTTAGTAAAATCCGCACTGGGATAATGTCAGACCTAATATGATAACATCATACCAATTGTGATAAAAGTTTTGGGAACGATCAAGCTTTTTGTCTAAAGGGATTTTTTGTTTTTAAGTTTATGTAGAGGATTATTAAAAATATTAAATCTTATTGCACATATACAGAATATGTCATGAACCCCCTTTTTTATATTAAACTGTATTATTTAAAACGGCTCAAAATAACCTCGTCTTATATGAGCTTATTCCTGTCCTGTACTGGCAATTTTATGTATTAATTCACGACATAAATAAATTCCAATGTGACGTCAGATGCTGTGACGTACACTAGAGTGCTTCATGAAAGAGCTATACTTTATTAACTAATGTTTGGAAATCAATCTAAATCAACAAAAATACCTATAAGAGAGCACAGCAATAACAATAATATTTAACATGGTGGATGACTGTTCCAGAATTTAGTTCTAGCGATAGTTTTAATGCATGTTTGTCTAGATACATTTATTTGTATAATTATTAAATGACCTTATTTAGCATAGGTTAGCAGGGATAGGTAAATTAAGCTTTTTATGTTTTAGCCTGAAATACCAGCATTTGTTAAGCTCAATAAACTGTACCCAGAAATAATAGACCGTACACTTATTTGTTTTTTTTTTTCACTTTTCATCTATTTATACTTATTCCTATAGAGCTGGATGCATTATATTGTTGAATAATTACGGTAAAAGGGAAATCTTAGTAGCCCAAACGATTTGAAATTCACAACTTTCGTATTTACAGTAAAACCTTTTAATAGCGACCACCTGGCTAGCTCTTTAAAGCTACTTATCGCGACGCTGATACATATTATGATAAAAAAGATCATCCATGGAGACTTTAGGGTAAGATGGGACGAAACAACTAACTGCCAGCTTGCTAGGGAGCTACTAAGCTACCCCAATGAGTCTGGAGCAAAGACATACCCAGAATGTCAAGGAAGAACATATGACTCATGGCGGGGTTTCTGACTGGACACTGCCAGTTAGGAAAACACCCCTCCACAATGAGAATATGTGAGACACCTACACTGATAAAAATCTGAGAAAAAAACCTTAATAAATATTTGTTTGCTTTTTATTTATTTGCTTCATTCAATTTAAATACTTGGGCGTGTTTGATTTATCTTGGTTATTTCTTTGCCTTGTGATAGCAAGACTTTTTTCCATATTAAACACATATTTATTCGCTTTAAAGATTTACAGATACGAAACCTCTCCATTATTTAAAACAAATAAGGGTTGCCTTAAATTAAAGATTGTGAATATTTGATCAAATATCTCTCTTACAACTCGTAGCAGTTGCGCAGCCGCGTCGACGCTCTACGTTTCCCAGTTCCCGTCTCGGGCCCTTAGTTCAGTTTCATTTCTGTTGCCGTCCTATAGGGAAATTTTATCCACCCAATATCGCTATTTTGTTAGTATTTCTGATGGAAAATACATTAATTAATGCGACTTGGGTCATTTGTGCCCTCCTTTCAAGGTAAGTTACATTTTTATTATATTACTTAGCTAGGTACCTAATCAATCGTTTGTAAATAAGAAGCGTTCTCTCATAATCAAAATGGCGTGAGTTTTACTAGTACCTAATTAAAAATTGTTTTCTGCTGTTACTACCTAGAGATGCAGATGAATTCACGTGATATACGCCTACAATAGTGTATAACAGTTCACTTAGGCAGTTTGGCGTACGATCTTGTTTGAGTATTTTTGCTTTTTACGTTGTACAAGTTCAATGGCGTCCTCTTCGTTCTTGTATGTACCTACATAATATAATATGAATTGATAGGTATTTCAAAGCCCTGTTTATTTAACCTGAATAAATAAATGGTTGATCCATGGAAGTACAGTTTTGAAGCAAATTGTTTTTTATTTCGATTAAATCTAATAGTAATTAAAAAAATATTATTTTTGTTAAATGGATGACATACTTTTTAACAACATAACAGGCTATTGAAATAGCATCATGAAAAACAGTCACAATTGTCTCGTTTCTATTATTTTTTGTTTTAGTTATTGTTGTTTTATTTTTAGATCAAAATATTGACGGCATCGAAGTTTTACGTAGCCTGATGGAAATCGATTTAATGTCGTTACTAAGAATAGAATCGGTGACATCTTGTGCCATTTCCGTTCAATGCTCATTACACTGGATCTGGAGAGGTAGTTGTATGTCCTATTAGTTTAATTAACTAAAATGTTACTATTTTTATCCCATAATATGTTTATGTTCCTATCTAGTATTTAGAAAAAATATGTTTTTTGCTTATGATAATAGTTTTTTCATTATAAAAATGATTTAGCTTTCAAAACCAGTGATAAGCAGAGACAAAATAATCTGATTATATTTTTTATTTATATTTTGGAAATACTCATTTTGTTCTTTGTTTTTAATACCTTTGAATAAAAATGTTTCTTGGATATCCCTTTTTAACTTTTATTTTATTTACTGTGGCCAACTGTTCCTGTCATGAATTTGGTAATTAAAAGTTAAGTGTTCTGACATACCATTTACAAATCAATGGTTAGATAGGGTTTGGAATTTGGATTCTTTAGCATTTAAAAGAAAACTAAGACATATAGTTTATTTCAGCTAAAACGTGAAACCTAAATACGTCTTAATAATAATAACAGTATTTTTTTTAAGGGACATATTGAAACATTTAACAGGCTTGAGCAAATAAAAATTATTTGATTCAAATAAGAGAAATTATTTCGTATAAATGCCCAAAACATTGGTTTAAATTACCGACCTATTTAAATTAAAATACAAAGTTTTTGGAACAAATATACCTCAGATTTCAATCAAAACACAAAGGTTTTAGAACATATATATGTTATATTTGTTCCAAAAGCTTTGTGTTTTAATTTAAATAAGCCGGGTATTTAAACCAATGTTTTGGGTATTTGTACGAAATAATTTCTCGTATTTGAATCAAAACAATTTTATTTGTTTTAAAGTTTTTTTTGTTTGATGTGAACAACGATTATAAAATCATATTGTTTGTTCGCAATAAATATTTATTTCGAACAAAGAAAAACTTAAAAATAATTCAAATAAATATTAATTTTTTTTCAAACAAATATTTGTTTGGCCATTATCAAACAAATATTTGCTTGAATAAACTCCATTTTTATTTGGATCAAATAAAATTTTTTTTCAGTGTATATGCAGAGGCTGTAAACAGGAGGACGAAACAGTAGAGGATCTGATCTGCGGTTGCGATGCTGTTTCGAACGCACAGGGAGTCCAATGACCTAAGTGCCGTGGCCTTTCAAGGACACTCTCTCATTATTTCTAGATTCCAGATAGCAACCACCTTTGGAGATTCATATATTGGCCGTTTATGAGGGGTTGCCATTTAAAAGAGGGCACATTAAAATTAAATGTTAGTATTTTACATTGTTTATTTATTAATAATTTTAACTACATAATAACTGTACCATCAACTTACTACACTAGGTAAGCTTTTACAATTATAGACATGTTACTTGAAAACCTAGTACGTCATTTGAATAGCCGTGAGGACGTGCTCTTTAGTTAATTATATTTATTTATTTTTCTATGTACAGCAATATTGGGCAAAAAAATGTCTTATTCCTAGAGAAGATGTCGATACATCAGACTTAGAAATGGCAGATAATAAAAAAGATTGGGATGAAATAGATTTTGTGAAAAGTGTTAACGTTGAAATAGAAAAATAATAATCTGAAGAGGCGGCCAAAGATCAAGACGAAGATAGCGAAGAAGATGTTGTTTGGGATAATCTACTTGCAGCTAAAAGCGTCAACCCTAGAGAAAAGCGTACTATCTGGAAAAGATAAACAGCTTTTAACTTAGAAAGGCCCCAGCTTGAGAATAACTTTCAAAAATGTAACTCTTGGACCACGAAGGATTTTTGTCCATGTATTAAACAGACGAAGATTTCCAGAGAATATGCGATTGCAGAAATACCCGATTTGTCAAAGGAGTGTCAATAAATTTAGCCCTGCCTGAGATCATGAAATTTTTTGGGATGTTAACCTTTTGTGAGTTGTTTGAAACACCCACCTATTAGGATGTATTCAACAAAAGCAACTTGGGTTGGAGTTGTGACAAAAACTATGACTCGCGATAGATTTTTCATAAGAAACGATCTCAAAGTAGTGATTGCGACATTCTCGCAACACAAACTCCGATAAATTTTGGTTCGTCCTTTCATGATTACAAAATGAGAAAATATTGACGGTGGATGAACAGATGATTTCCTCCATTGGGGTCTGTGCTATGAAGTAATTTGTGTCAGGACATCCACACCCTTAAGGTTTGAAAAATTTTGTCTGCGCTGCACCAAATAAAGTGGTAATTGATTTTGAAGTAAAAAATGCGTTTTCTGATGAGGATGTTAAATGTTTGGAAATTGGTTCGTTAGCTATAATCCGGTTAACGCACACATTGCTTCCTGGTATGCACCTATACTTCAGCAGATATTTCACTACCATAATGAAGTCTCGTATTCCAGCAGCTGTTCTCTTACCAGAGACAAAATGATGGGCATGAACCGAAACTATCATTGAATAGATTTTAACTAGGTAGTGAAACATTTTTTTCAGTCTTCTATGGCTTCCTCCTCACAGTCAAAGTATAATTTGGCATTATATCCTTCTGTATCTTTCTCAAAGTTTGGGTTATCTATCAGATTTTTATAGAACTTTTTATCATCTTTTGGTATTAAATTGAGATGTATTTTCAAACCTTGAAACTTTTTTCAAAGATTGGCTTACTATTTATCCAAAGGATTTTTAGACGTTCACTTCTGAAAGCCTAGCTCTATTCTTTCCTAAATTGATTTCCTGCGCTTAATCACCAAAGTTATTTTTTACAAACTTGAAGAATTTCTCTTTTTTCATACTTTGCACAATCAATGATAAATCCATTGATTGTTCGCAAATTGTCATCACATTGATATAATGGTCTGGTGAGTAAAATATCTGCTGTAGTTTCAAAGCACATTCAATGTCTTCAAAATTATTGTCATTAAAGGAAGGGAAGATGTTAAAACTTCGTTACAGTTAATGCCTCAAGATGGAAAATCGGAATTGCAAAATAACACGATATAAAGCCAGTTCTATTAGCCTCGACGGGACAGATAACTCAACCCCATATGACGAATGTGAAAGATGGTTAAAGAAAAAAGCAAAATACATTTAGTTACCCCGAAACAACATTGTATTGAAATATATTAACTGTATGGGAGGAGTAGATTTGATTGACAGAATGATAAGATAGTATAGAATATAAGCCAGATGCAGGAAAAGGGGCTGTCAGAATAATTTTGCACTATTTTGACTTGGCTGAGGTCAATTCTATACAAAAGAGCAAAAAAAAACAGATTAAATACTCCAAATCGAAAAAATTAGAAATATCGTGATTTCAAAAGTAAAATTGCTATGTATTTGCCCTCAGCTCAAACAAGTTTTTTTTCTTGAATTTGCAAAGAGTTCTGAGTACCTGATGGAAGAGCTGTCGATTCACCAAGAGGATGAGATTCACCATTTACTCTAGAAATTGTCAACATTTTCCCGCATTAGCCTCTGATCTGAGAAATTCGGTTAGATGTAAGAATCGAGATTGTAACAAAAAGTTTGCAACAGCTTTTTCTGTATTACAGGTTATTTAAGAGTTCCACAAGTAATTTGACACCTTTTTGACTTTGTCTTAAGAATCTCATTTTAATTTTTGTCACGAGAACGAACCCAAACTTTTCTTTTTATTTTTTTTTTCATGAAAATTAACTCGTGTTCATTCAAATTCACGATCTCTATCTATAAAAGTAGGAAAATATTAAAATTTTACAAAGAAGAGTTCTTTTACTTGGTGGTTTTTACAACATCTATAAAGTTTCATAGTGATCCATTGAAAACACCTGCCTGAGTCTCAGATTTTTATTTTTTAAAATAGTCTGAAATGAATTATTGCTTCATACATTTTAGTTTATTTTCAATAAATTCATACCCACATTTTAATAATGGCCCAGACACAACTGTGACCTTTGCAGAATTGCTTACACTGGCAAAAATCGTTCTCAACTTTGTCAAACGTGCAGAGGTTTCAGATAGGCTTGAAATTTCAGCCCTGGAATAATTTCAGGTTCTTCATCTGCAACACGTTTTTCTTCTTGAAGTTAAAAATAAAGATTTTTAATTAAAAGAAAACCTAGCCCCGTATTGTCGTATTGCAAATGCCCGGCCCCGATAGTGGGGTCGTTAGAGCGCCACCAGTTCTTTCCAACTAAACTGAAAAAGCTCTGCGAGTGTTGTGCAGGGCGGCTAGGCCCGCTTATTTAATTAAAAGGGACTCAATCTCAACTTAACAAGAAAACAAGAAAACACAATCTATAATTTAAAGAACAATCTATTTGCTACTAAGGTTTTTTTTTGGAAAACACAGCAACAATTCAACATTGCAAAATTGCAAGTTAAAGACAAAAGAATGTCAAATGGCTATAAAATTCAACTAATAATTGGTACAATATGGTGATTGTACGGAGACCAATTCTGCTGTTAACACTCGGTACTGTATGCCTTACAACATAATGCACTAAATACTACAATCCAAAATGATCACTTTGATGTTAACTAAAATAATCACATATATGTATGAGTGCGCTAGTAGCTGCACCAATTATAAATAGAGCAATAATAATATGGAGCGATGAACGGCCACAATAATTAAATCAAATGACTCGATAAATTAATAAAAAAAATAAAATTAATATAAAACTATTGAAAGCTTGGCTGTCAATGCTTGATTAATATTCAAATATTAGAAACTATTATTAATCGGCAAGAAAAATAAATGATTTAATGGAACTTAGCTCTTTTGAGGCACAATCGATAGTGCAAAATTCATTATGACGAATCACAAAAAATAAATAAATAATAATACAGGTAAATGCTTCTGTACGATATCCTTTAGATCCGTCAAACTCTGGTGGAGACGCCGGGCACCGGTTGGTACTACTATGGCACTGGCCCCGAGGGTAAAACCAGCAGAGGACTCGGCAATTCAATTGGCACTAGTATAGCCTGGAGCTAGAAGTAGCCCGGAAATTGAACTGTGGCCCGCTAATTAAAGTTGTGGCCCTGTCATTGGACTGTGGCCTGCTAATTGAAGTAGTAGCCTGGTAGTAAAAGTGGTAGCCTGGTAGTAAAAGTGGTAGCCTGGTAGAAAAAGTGGTAACCTGGTAGTAAAACCCTGAAATAACCCAGTACGCATTAGACAAAGCCCCCTTACTTTAATAAAAACTATAGCCCCCCCTTGCATAAATATATTCTCTTTATAAAACAAATTCCCCCAAAAAATATCAATGAATTTTCACTGACCATCAGCAAACAAAAGAAATACTGAGGTACAGACAACTTTAATATAAAAAAGATAGGTATGAGTCACCCCTAAAAGAAAATATAAACTTCCCCATATGATCAAAACTCAAGTTACATTAAAATAAAAATTCAGATTTGATAAAATGGAGTAGATAAGATATCCCAAGAAACGCAAAGCATATGGTGGACTATGCACAAAAAAGGTTAACACAGATAAAGCAACTAAATCGTTAGTTAATAGTAATAGTTAGACAAAAAAACTGTAGCAATAATTACCTCGTTAATGTGTGAGGATTACGGGAGATTCGACTGTCTCGGTCTTATACGACGAACTTGGAGAGCCTCTAGAAATAAGGGGAAAAAACCATTAGCGTCATGGCGTCGTCCGCGTGCTTCACAAGCAATAGGGAAAAAAATAATTCCAGAGAAAATGCTTACCTAGTACAGTATTTAAATCCCGATAAATCGGCCGTGTCAAAACACAAAGAGAAATCACAATATATCCCCAAAGAATGGGTAGAATCAAATTACAATATTAAATGTTGAGTCTCTAAGACTGCATTTACGGCAGACCTTCTTCTCGCCTTGACAGGTACTTTTAGAAGGGCTCTCTTTTCGTTTCCGTCAATTTGCCTTTCTCCTTCCCCGAGATTAAAGAACTACGTCAGATCAAGAAGTAGTAATGGGCTGAAACATGCCGAGTGATTCGATACAAGGAATATTTTTAATATAATAAACGACATAGTTCTCGTTTATTAGGATGGTAAAATGACGGCGGGAGCCACAATTAATGCACAGAAAATAAATGGTTCAAGAAATACTAGAGAATATTCCCCAACAAACGATAAACTTTTAAAGATTTAAATCGACAGCTGCAACTATGAGAAATAGCCCATTCCTATTACTCGGAACCAGCAACCGAATGTTACAAAAAGCGCAGCAAGCCGGGTGGAAAGCAGAGGTCTCAAAACGATCTCAGAAGTGATCGGCCGGTGATTGGAGTCCAGCAACTAGGGGTTCCAAAAAGTAATGAAATATTCAAACCGAAAATAAAATATGAAATGTAAAAGCGGGTTTTACTAACAAAATTCTTAAAAATATAAATCGGTTCGCTGGCCGTTCTACGGTAATGCAATATAAATTAAGCAAAGCTGTCCTAATAACAATAATATCCTATTTTAGTTATTGGATCAGACCTAAACCATTTGTGCTTCGCTTATCAACTAATATAAATATAGTCACAAAGTATTATAAAAGCTAATACAAATATATCGTTAACCTATATTTAGAATAGAGTTAATTTACATTAGGCAATACGGCAATTTTAAGCTTATTGTCAGCAAATCGAATCAATAAATCTAGAATTAATTATCTTCGAAGAGTATTGACCTCTTTTCAATAATTCCTACTGCCAAATACAGCATTTTTTCTTGCTAAATGCGGCGTATAAAATGATATTTAAAAATATTTGCCACTGGCAAAATCGGACGGTTACACATCCTCAGTGTCAGAATTGGAATTGGATGGACCCACCCGTACCTCTTCAATCGGGGACATATTCATATTAAGGAGTTGGTTAAAGTAACTATCCACGTGTTTGGTGGAAGAAAAATAAGTTTGACACTGTCCAGTGCAATTTGGGATGCAATCTTGCATTATCTAGAAACAATAACACTTTCCATCCTACCTCTTCATCTTAGCACAAAGTTCGTGAAACCACGATTTTTTATTGGATATTCATTGAAGAGGTAACTTATCGATATGCGTTCCTTCAAAGCATCGATTATTTTCTCTTTTGCCTATGATAAATGGTTTCTAATTTCACCTTCCCTATTTACCCAGAAGAAAATTGTAATTCGCAGTGTTGCAGTTTTTCTTCCAGAACACTTATCATAATTTTTCAAGATAAATGTTTTTGTTGGCAAAACTTTCTTCTTTGATCACCTATCACCATTGCCGCGTTCTCGATATAATTTTTTAACTTCTTTTTTATTTTTAACAATATAAGGCTTGTCAATGCTGAAGTTTTCATTCAATTTCTTAATAGGCACTTAAAACACTTTTAACTTTCATTAATTACACCAATTTTTTGTTTGATAGGACATTTCCTTATGCTGCCATTCTCAAAATATTTAATGTTAACCGGTAAAAGTTCAAAATAAGTCTAAGGTTATGAAAGCAAAGCCAAGTATTATGTAGGTTGGACTTAAGGGATAAATTATATCATAAAGTAATTTGTATCATTTGCATCTTGCTGGGTTTTATTGCCCTTTTGGAGGGTGTATTGTTGACTTTGACATATAAGGGTTGGCGACATAGGGGTTGGCGCTATTACGAGGCAATTTTCAAGAAACAACCTCCGTCCGAGCTTAACTAGAGCTCAGGCGACCCTGTGAGGTAGGATAGATACACCCTGTTGGCTGGGCGCGCTATTGAGTAGAATCCCCAGTATATCGAATATGTACTGGACACTCAGACTTTTGCAATTCTCCTAAATCTTCTTAACCGCGCAGATAAAATGGTCCCACGGAAATATCCGGTTCTCCCGGCCTGGGTAACGGCTAAAAATGATGAAAGGGCACAGACAACGCTGACTAAGACCGAACCTTCCTCGGCGAAACCAAACGATCCCTGCATGATTGCCACGTAACACCCAAAGAACGAAGCGGAAGTCCCGGGTGTATTGTTTTAAGTAGAAAATTTTCGAAGATGGGCGCCCGCAAGGGGTGAACAGGTACAACAGAATGAATGTTTAGTTTGTAAACTTCAAAATCGGTCACTATACGCAGGTGATAACTATATAAGGGTGGTCACTAACAAGGGTTTTACTGTATTTTCAAACCCCTTCTGCATATTGTTGTTCTTTATAATTAAATCGACTGTTGCGAATGAGTAACTAATTGAGAAACGCTGATGATATTTTTCATAAAAATAGTAATATAAAATATTATACGCATATCCAAACTAACTTCCCCACCACTGATTTCACTAGTTATGTGCACAGTTGTTGGTATTAGAAGAATTTGAAAATATTCTCCAGCAAATGACTACAGTCAAAAACTTATTCTGAAATTATTTTTCTGAGCCAAAATTACATCGAGATAAAAAATATCAGATTCAAATGAGTGCGCAGTTTAATGCATTTTGTTTTTCAAACAATAACTTGAGACAATCTGCTTTTTGAAATCTATTTTTTACCAATAATCAATTTGCATTTACATTAGTGAATAATTTTATTATTCATAAATATATTGAGCAATAATATAAAACACTTTTTTTTCGATATCTATTATTGCTAGTGTAATTTTGATTCCATTTCGGTTCATCTTTTTAAATGTAGTAAACTGCTTGTATATAAGACAATATTTCTTCCATATTTTTATTATTGTATTATTTATATGAATGTTTAACAAAAGTGGCATTTAGATATATTTTAAAATGTTTATACACGTGGACAGATTTTTTGACTATAAGGCAAAACATAATTTTTAATACAATTACTGTAATGTATAAAATAAATAGTAATATGTACCCTGAACATATCTCTCATAAGTAGCAAATAGTAGATGATATATACACATAAGTAAAATATTGTTATTCATCTTCTGCTCAAAATAGCTTGTTTTGATAAAGGTTTAATTGATTCCAGAAGAAATGACAAATTCTGATTATAACAAATTGAAGAGATTTTTAACAAAATATGCATTAGAATTTTTATTGTGTCGGAAGTGTTTTTGTTAGCAATTGCTATTAATGAGAATTACTATTACTATTATGGAGATGTCTGCGAGACTCCCAGAAAGGCTGATGAGGATCAATCAGAAATCGACAGTAATTTTGAAACAGAATAAGCAAGCACCTAATGGTCTTACTAAAAATATAAAGCTCTCAATTGATTCATCATAATTACTTGCCTGCAGAATAAATTGAAAAATCTGCTTTATTCAGGTTCTAATTTTACATTTTGACATAAAATAGATCTGAACTTGCTGCTTTTTTTCCTCGTAAGAAATTCACCTGATATTCTATAACGATATAATAGGACTCTCACAAAAAATAGATCTGCTAGAATAGGCATCCGACAGTTCAAAACGTAGTTCGAAATAGCTCTTTTACACAACATTAACCAATTTGGCTCAATACCTGTTGGACATTCTACCAGCACGAAGGCGGAATTTGAGACAATATCCTGAAAAAAATTAGGTATGAAGAACATTATCCAAAAATGGTAAACTTTCTCCATGGATAGCAAAATGAATATACAAAACCTAAAGACATAAAATATATTTTTATGCCTTTGGGACAGCTGTTAAAGATAAGCACTGGGTTACCACAAATTAGCGATTCGAGATTCGAGGAAAATAGAAGTAATGATAATCAACGAATGTAGTTTATTGTTGCAAGTGAGAAAATCCATCTTTTCACCCTTGCATATAGGAGAGGTTGATAGAAACACTTGAGAGGTCATAGAACAAGTCTAGCATATATTGACTTTAGGTTGAGTATCAAGTGATAAGTACTCCCAGAGCATCCACAGATGCATGTCTCGTGGGCACCAGGAGCTACGTTTCAAAAGAATAAATTATTAATGCAGCAGAGAGGAGGATTGCCAGAAAGGCGTTACACTTAATTATGTTTAGTTTAGTTTTAATTTAATAGTTTAAATAGTGCTTCGCCATACGACGTTGTTATTTTTAGGAGGTCCACTTGTTAAGATGGTAGGTGCCTGTCCTATCAGGTGCCCACCTTATTGTGAGAGGTTTGGTTTTCCAAGGGGGCAGTTTTCTTTCATGAAAATTAAAAACGAACATTTTAATAGAACGTATGTAATGAGTTAAAGAAAGCCCTTCTAGCAACTGCAAGTAATGCTGGATAAGTGCAATAAAATTTCCTTATTTTCCTCTATAAATATCAGCATTCCCACTGAGCGGTAATGTGAACCCTGACCGTCCAATATCATTAATAATGTCCCCAATGGTTTTCTAGGCAAAAATTATAAATATGTCCGCATCAAGTAATCTGAAAATATATCAGATTAATCATCAAATCAAATTAGTCTTAATTATTATTCAAAATCAATCAGCCTGCATATTTCAAAAAAAAACTAGGCAAATTCCATACGTAAGTTTCATGGTCTATCATATTCTAATATTTTGCCTGTCAATGTCCTGTTTTATTAGGCAATGATTGTTTAATAACGATGTAAAATCCATTTCATTAAAAAAGAAAAAAATATATCAAAACCAAAAACTTAGTAATCAGGGTGAAAATGTAAGAAAATTACCAAAATAACGACATATCAAAGCCATTTCTGACAGCAGTGGTACAGTAGATACAAAGTGGCCACTAGAAAATAAAATAAAAACCTTTCAAATTAAAGAATATTGAAACCCTGCTAACCTTGTATGACGAAGAGTGGAAGAAGAAGAAAATGCTTTTTACAAAAAAACTGTTGGAAAAAAGTGGAACCACAAGTAAAAGCCAAGATGCAACGGCAAGCACAGAAGACGAATAACGTGACTGTATGGAGGAAGATTGTGGAGTTAAAATCTAATAAGTAGTTTGCTGCTGACCAGCATTGGTCTGTCTGGTCAGGTAAACCTTGGTACCTACCGATACAGATACGAAGGGGGTGGTAAAACATAAATATGCCAGCCACTTGCGCACTTAAGCCACTTGAGCGGGCCCATTGTAACCCCAGAAAGGTTTTACAAATCCAGCAGTCCTACCGCGTTTATGTAGCTCAGTATGCGGCTTCGATCGCATCCCTTTATGTTGGCCATCGTTGGCCATTGCATCTTCAGGTGAGTATGGCTTTGTTTGGCAAGAGCGCGGCAGTCGCACAGCATGTGATCTGCCGTCTCGTCGTCCTCTAAGCATTCTCTGCATAAGGAGTTGTCAACGACACCTATCTTGCGCGATAGTCATTTAGTCTGCAATGACCGGTAAGTATTTCTGTCATTTTTTTCAAACTTTTCCTTGATAGTTTTAGAAAATTCGACTCGTTGGTTCCCCCTTCCGGAAATGATCCGGAAATTCAAAGGTTTAGTCAACGTAATCAACTTGCGGATATTCTAACTTTGAGGTTTACCCGGAATTTCGATACTAATAGGTGCTGACGAATATTGGAAAATTGTTGAAGAAGAAGTAAAGAAGCCATCAGATACCTTAACGGCGATCCGTACAAAACTTGGCTGGAATATTCACGGAGGAAGCAATGAAGATGCCTTTGCTGCCAACATGGTGAACGCTTTATTTGTACAGGCACAAGACTTGGATCAAGATTTGGATATCAAAAACTTTTGGGATCTAGAAACCATTGGCATCAAGCAACCGGAAAATCAGTCGAAACTTAATACTGATCGTTTTATAATAGTAGAGTGCTACTTATAACTTATTTTGACTTCTGTGGGCACCTCGGGGTTACAAGCTGAAATTTTCACAGAATGATGGCTTTATTATATTAATTCAAAATCCGAAGGTAATAAAAAATCATAACGGGCAAAAGGGAAGTATACCTAAAAATCGAGATTATTATATGAACTTGTAGGATATTAAATTATGAATGTTTTCATATATAATTCATCTACATTTTTGTACGAATTATATTTTTTATCATTGCTTGAAATATTCAGATTACATTGGCCCTTATGGCAAAATAAATCAAAAAATTGAAATATCTCGCTTCGAACCTGGGCAAAATCTGATTGAAATATACTCATTTTTGTATTCACCTCGCATTCTCTCCGAAATGAAGGCTCAAATCAAAAATTTTTATTCTTGCAAAAAGTTTGCCTTAAGTATTTAGAATACATAGGTGCATGAATATATTTTTTTTTCTCAAATGGTAATGGAAAAATAGAATTAAATGTAAAAAAGTAATTTTCTTCAAGGAGCGACCGGCCGATCTCTCGCTTCCCGAGCACTCTCGTATCTCACTTTTCTTCATAGCTTCGTCTCTCTCGCACCTATTGTACAATACAATAAGTGCTTTTACACCATTACGGGTTAGAATAATAATAATAATAATAGCTATTATTAATTGAATAAAGTCAATGAAGACATTTTTGATTATACTGAAATATATTTTTCCTATACGTTGCTAGGTAATAAAGAAGTAGAAAAAAAATCGTATACCTAATGCAACTGCTATTAAAAAAGACTAGCTTTTATTCAGAATAGAAAAGCTGAAAATGTAAAAAATCTTTTTAATAACAAAATCTATTTATCTTCAGTGCCTATATCTCCTGCAGGAATAGACACAATGTTTTCAATATTGCCTTCCAGTATATTTTGCATGATCCTATGCAACCTATTTAATTTCTTCTGCTTGCTTCCATCTAATAAAAAATTATTTGATTGAGTTTTATTATGTACCTATTTCATCTAATAATAATTTACCTTTTTTTACATTCACATGCAATAAATACTTTTACATCCGAAGGAAATGCTGGTGTTGTAAAAATTGAGGATGATTTGGATATCACCTGCCTCCTCAAATTTCCATCGGCATTCTGTCACCTCTGGTAATAGGGGATTTGTTTCTAAAGAACTGAAGCACACCTTAGATTGATAATGTGCTCTCATACTGCGAAATTTTAAACTATTTTTTGTAGGGGCTAGTTTTTTCAGTTAGCGATGAATAGGCCAATAGTGTCCTGAAAATATTAATAGACGAAATGTTTGGATTTGTTGAAAATAATTTTATGATAAATTTCTCTATGTTATTGAACATGCCATCTGAAAATTCCTGGACCCAATACCGTCTAAATAATCGGAATAATTTAGATAAATTTTCCAACATTTTATTTTTCCTAATCCTGAAAACTGGCTGGTTGTATGACAACCAGTTATAGCATGAAATGCAGGTAATTTTTTTGCAAGTTTTTCTTCTGGGTTGGTGTCATGAACGGCCACATATCGCGCCGAATTTCCTCTTCCACATTTTACCCCAAATTCTCTAGAAATTTATATTTTTAATATGTACCAGAAGTACAAGTACATCAGTGTCATTGGAGTCCACGATGCATGCCAAATAATACATACAATGTTTAGCAGAGAGTATAATGCAACAAAATCCTAGTATCAGCTTCTTCGTGACTATAGAGGATAGCAATTTGTTGTCAATTGGTTCGCAATTTGTTTTCTTATCAAAAATATTGGTAAATCCTCCACTATAGTTGCGAACTTGAAATTCTTTTGATGCGAGTGCTCGTTCAGATAAAAAGTTCGTTAACTGTTTTTGTTTTAACTAAAAACAGAGTGGATAAATAAATTCCACTGTTTTGGATGTAAAAAGGTAACTTATTATTATATTAAACGGTACATAATAAAACATAATTAAATAAATTTTTATTAGATTGTATGAAAGCAAAGCTTGTACACGTAGAAGAAATTAAATAGGTTGCATAGGATCATGCAAAAAAATACTGGATGGCAATATTGAAGTCATTGTGTCTATTCCTAAAGAAGATACTGACACTGAAGATAAAGAGATTTTGTTATTATAAAGATTTTTTACATTTTCAGTTTTCTATTCTGAATAAAAGCTATTTTTTTTTTAATAGCAGTTGCCTTAAGTATATGATTTGTTTTCTACTTCTTTATTACCTATCAACGTACAGGAAAAATAAATTTCAGTATAATCGAAAATGTCTTCATTGACTTTATTCAATTAATAATAGCTATTATTATTATTATTAGTATTCTAACCCGTAATGGTGTAAAAGCACTTATTGTATTGTACAATAGGCGCGAGAGAGACGAAGCTATGAAGAAAAGTGAGATACGAGAGTGCTCGGGAAGCGAGAGATCGGCCGGTCGCTGCTTGAAGAAAATTACTTATTTACATTTAATTCTATTTTTCCATTACCATTTGAGAAAAAAACATGTATTCATGCACCTATGTATTCTAAATACTTAAGGCAAACTTTTTGCAAGAATAAAAATTTTTGATTTGAGCCTTTATTTCGGAGAGAATGCGAGGTGAATACAAAAATGAGTTTATTTCAATTAGATTTTGCCCAGGTTCGAAGCGAGATATTTCAATTTTTTGATTTATTTTGCCGTAAGGGCCAATGTAATCTGCATATTTCAAGCAAAGATAAAAAATATAATTCGTACAAAAATGTAGATGAATTATATATGAAAACATTCATAATTTAATATCCTACACGTTCATATAATAATCTCGATTTTTAGGTATACTGCCCTTTTGCCCGTAATGATTTTTTATTACCTTCGGATTTTGAATTAATATAATAAAGCCTTCATTCTGTGAAAATTTCAGCTTGTAACCCCGAGGTGCCCACAGAAATCATTTATAGAAGGCTTTTACTGCGTTGGGCACTCTACTATAAATGAAAATGTATCATTTGGGAGGGATAGATATACAGTGGTTCTACCCTGGATTAACGAAGGTTTTCAACTTAACTCAAATTACGATACTGCTTTATATAGAATTAAATCACTAATGAAAAATCTTATTCGAAACGATAGACTACATGAATATGACTGTGCAATGAGAGAATATTTAAAGCATGATTGCGCTGAACTAATATTTAAATATAGGTACTGACAATAGTAAGGCCTATTATATGCCACACAGGCCGGTATATAGGGAGGATAAGGACACCTCTAGGGTTCGTTGTGTGTTCGATGCTTCTGCACATCTGCCAGGATTTTATTCATTAAATGACTTACTTTCTCCTGGTGAAAACTTAGTACCTTTGCTCCTAAAAATTTTGATCAATTTTAGGATTCGTAAAATCGGACTTATTGCTGATATCGAAAAGGCGTTTCTCCAGATTGAGCTTAGCAAAAATGATCGAGATTCCCACCGATTTTTGTGGTACGCAGAACCGATAGAATAGACGTAGGGAAACATTTGGTGTTACATATAATCCATTTTTATTAGCAGTAACTTTAAGAAAACATTTAACGCATCAGCCTGAAGAATTCAAAGAAGTTGCTGACCTTTTACTAAAATCATTTTACGTTGACGACTTGATAATTTCAGTGGATGATATGGATTTGGCTTATCAAATATATGACAAGGGAAAACGCATTTTATCGAGAGCCAACATGAACTTGCGAAAATGCGCTACAAACGAGGTCGGACTGAAGGAGATCCTTGAAGACGAGTCAATTAAGAAAATAAAGAAGGTTCTTGCTGTCATATGGTTCACCGGAACAGATGAGATAGGCCTAGACATTAAAACGGTTTTGAACACTTTCCTAAAACTAGGTCCTGCGTTTATTATCAAGGCAAAAATCTTACTAAAAGGCAGATAAAGCTCTAACATTACCTAGGTTAGAACTTACAGGGGCACTTTGCGCAGCAAGGTTACAGAAGTTCATACTAACGAATCTAAACTTAGAGATTTCGCGTTCGCGTTTTGTGGACAGATCCGAAGATCACACTGCACTGGATAAATGGAAGAGCTAACAGATGAAAACCATATATTGCTCACCAAGTGTCTGAAATTCAAAACTTGACCGTCGGAGAATGGAGGTACTGTCCAGGACTAGAGAACCCAGCCACATTACTATCTAGAGGTATCAAAGCGAAGGTCCTTATTACATCTGAACTTTGGCAGTTTGGACCCGAATCGTTGACGAAAGGAGAAAACGAATGGCCTAATAAAAACAATAGTGAAATAACTTTGGACGAAGTGGCAGTTTACTTTGACGTTCACGACAAGTATCAAGAGGATATTTTTCCGATGGAAAATTATAGTAGGCTTAAAAAATTCTAAGAATAACTTCTTATGTAATTAGATTTATCGACCATTCGAAAATCTAACAACAAGACAAAAGAGTAGGAACGTGACCGTTAAAGAATTGCAAAGGAGTGAAAATTATTGGATAAAACTGACTCAGCAGAAAAATTTTAAGGATGAAGTGACGTCACTGAAGATGGATAAAAAACTTCCAAAATTTTAACTTTAAACCCATTTTTGGATGAATTGGGATCTTACGTCTAGGCGGTCGACTTTAAGAATCATTATTGTCATACGATACAAAACATCCAATCATCCTACCTAAAAAATCTGAGATGACTGATAAATTAATTTGGAATTCCCATATCAAAATGAACCAGGGAGGCGTTAACGCTACATTAACCGATCTAAAAAAAAAATATTGGATCATACAGGCTAGACAGGGTGTCAAAACTGTTCTACATTCTTGTCTAAAATGTAGAAAATTGAGAGTAAAACATGCTAATGAACATTTTGCCCCATTACCGAAGAGCAGATTGAACATGGTTGCTCCATTCCAAGTAACCGGAGTAGACTTTGCAGGACTACTTTTTGTGAGTTCTTAAGTTTGCAAAGCAAAGGTGTACATAATGTTACTAACATGCGCAGTCGTGAGGGCCATACATCTAGAACTTGTTCCAAATTTAACGACAGAAAGCTGCACCAATTTATTTCGAGGAGGGGAGTACAAAAAATCATGTATTCGGACAACGCAAAGACTTTCAAAAGAGCATCAATGGAATTAACCCAACTTTCACAAATTTTGTGTGAGCAAGAAGTTCAAGAGGAGGCCACTAAAAACCACATCGAGTGGCGTTTCATCGTTGAACGAGCTTCATGGTGGGGAGGTTTTTGGGAAAGACTTGTTAAAACCGTCAAAGATGCTCTAAAGTTAACTTAAAGCAAGAAAAGTATTGATTACGATGAACTTCAAACTACGTTAACTGAAATAGAAGCTGCAATTAATGCAAGACCACTAACCTAAATTCATGACGATATAGAAGATTTGTTAATAATAACTCCTGCACATTTCTTACTAGGCACGAGAACCTGTGGATTTTCTATCGACATCAACGACCCGGATATCAAAAGAAATGACGTGTTAAAGCAATGAAAATTAAGGAATGAACTAGTACAAAAATTTTGGAACAGGTGGACTACGGATTATCTACAACAACTAAGATCTGCAGCTCATACGAACGTAAATGTCAAATCAACTTGTTTCAAGGTTGGCGATATCGTTCTCTTACATGACCAAAATAGACCTCGTTTGTCATGGAAAATGGCCAAAATAACGCAGGTTTTCCAAGGAAGAGACAGCAAAGTTAGAGCGTGCGAGGTGAGGCTTCCGAATAGAACCCTCCTTAGACGACCCATTCAGTTGTTGTAACAGTTGGAAATCACTGCCGCCGGGGAGGATGTTGAAAAATGCGAAACTCATCAAACCTCAGACATAAACCAACCCTAATATCTTGCGTACCTCATCAAAGCCACGAAAGTATGCGAGATAAGAAATTTTGACAGACTGTCAGTGTAATCGAGAAGTCGAGCCAATATAAGATGTTATCGGTCCGGCAATTTATGTTTAATTAACTTTTTATGCATATTTATATATTACAATCATTTTGATGTTATCATATTTTTTATTACGCATGCATCATAATCAACGATTATCGCACGCTGCAGCGTGCATAAAATGATGTTTATGATGCGCCTACTTTTTTAAAGGTTGCTATAGAAACATTTGATCATGTCAAATGTGACAGATTAATATATTCGTCAATATATACCTTAAGTTTAATATTTAAAACATTTTTGAGATTATGATGCATTCGTAATAAAAAATAGCGTATGATATACGTGTATAAGGCGCCCTTAAAGCCCTTGCGACTTACAAAACACTCCGCTGCGCGTCGTGTTTTGAAATATGTCGCGCGTGCTTTAAAGGCTCTCTTATACACTTATATCATAATATACTAGTTCTTCAGTTGAGTAAAGAGTGTAACTTGTGAATTATTTATTGATATTTGTCATTTGCTTCTCCGTCACTTTTCTAGCATCCATCGTTAACCTTGGTACCTATATAGTAAACGTAATTTAAGGTAGCTACTTAAGCTGCTAAAACGTTTCGAGTAATATGTTCGGTAATAATGAAACTACAGTGAAAACTGAATTGTCTTTCTTTACATGCTAATGCAAATATTTAAGTGCCGTTTAGTGAAACCTGATAGGCTAAATAAAAAGCAATCTCAAATGTGAAATCATTCTACTATCCCAGCCGCATCAAAACATAATCTTTTCATCGCTCTCGCTACTCCTGTAACCAGAAGCGTAAAATATCAAAATAAACTCACCGACAAAAAAAACCGGCACCTAAACTTTTTTAACAATTTTGATTTGGCATAACTTTTTTATTTTTGATTTTATTGCAATGATTTTTTCGCTGGTCGATAGACCAATTTATTAAAATTGCGCTGCAGTTTGTCCTGATGAACTTTGGTTGCTTGAATGTTTATATACCAGGGTAAGTCAAAATGATGTTTGTAGTGGTAGACTTACCACTTAAACACTCTGTGGAAAAAAGACGCCTAACAATCTTGTTCCAGCATGATTTAAGATAAAGCTGGATATGTTCCGAACATTTTGCTTTCTAAATCATCTGGCTATCTCGATTCTTTTATGAGCTACGCATTTCTAAATGAAACGCAGCATTTGAAGATATTTTTTATTTCAAACATTTAAAGTTGTCATTCGAGCACTAAAAATTAAAATGAAACTTAATAACGGGTGTGTCCACCTCTAGCCGCAATGACAGCCTGCATTCTTCGTGGCATCGAAGCAATTAGATTCAGTATTTTTTCTTGAGGAATAGCTTCATATTCTTCATTTAATGCTAACCTGAGCTTTGCTAATGTGGTAGGCTTATTGGGACGATGACGAATGCGTCTTTTTAATTCATCCCAAAAAGTGCTCAATCGGGTTGAGATCTGGGCTGCAGGGTGGCCACTCCAACCTCGGGATTCCAACTTCATCCAAAAACTGATTTACTACATGCGCAACATACGGTCTGGCATTGTCATGCATGAGTATAAACTCTTCCCCAATGAAAGGGCCAAATGGAATGACAGCTTCCTGTAGAATATCTTCAATATATCTGTGGGCATTTAGAGTCTCATTTTCCACAAATATAAGGTTTGTACGTCCTTCTATACAAATTCCCGCCCAAACCATCACAGATTCGCCGTGGAACAAGAGTCGCTCCGATATTGTACAGTCGGCAAACCGTTCATTACGTCCGCGGCAAACCCGCTCACGCCCATCTGGCGATCGAAGACAAACTCTTAATTCATCCGTGAACAATACGTTTCGCCAATCTTCTTCTCTCCAATCAACATGCTGCCTTGCAAACCTTAGCCGATTCTGACGATGGTATGGTGAGGGAGCAATTGAGGCGCTACAGCAGGTCTGCGGGAATTAAGCCCTGCTTCCTTTAACCGTCTCCTTATGGTTACTTCACTTACGTTTTTTCCTCGTACATGTTGTAGGTCATGTTTTAGTGAACTGGCAGTAGCTCTTCGACCCCTTAATGAACGTAGCAATATGAAACGGCTGTCAGCTAAGGTGGTTGATTTTTCCTTCCGGACCCTGGCCTTCTGGTAAAGTTTCCCGTCTCGAGATATCTATTCCAAGTATCTTGTACGGTTGATCGCGAAATTCGTATAGTACGGGCAACATAACTTTTATTACGACCATCTTCTAATAAAGCGACGATTTTACCCACGTCTGCATTGGTTAACACCATTTTAATTACATAATATTGGCAACGTCACTGTCAAAATAATCTAATAAAGTAACGACTAGTTAACTTGATTATCTTACGCTGATTATTTTTTATTGACATTGAAAAATGTAGCGTTTCATTTAAAAATGCGTAGCTCATAAAAGAAACGAGATAGCCAGATGATTTAAGAAAAAAATGCTCAGAACACATCCAGCTTTATCTTAAATCATACTGGAACATGGTTGTTTAACGTGTTTTTTCCACAGGGTGTTTTAAACTTACGACTAAAAACACTATTTTGACTTACCCTGGTATATAAATATTCAAGCACCAAAAATTTCATCAGGACAAAGTGTAGCGAAATCTTAATAAATTGATATATCGGTTAGCAAAAAAATCATTACAATAAAATCAAAAATAAAAAAGTTATGCCATATATAAATTGTTACAAAAATTTAGGTGCCGGTTTTTTTTGTCGGTAAGTTTATTATTGTTCAATACTACCCAAACAAAATAATTGCGTTATCACTTATGTAATATAGAAAGCTGTTGTTAAGATATGGCGAGAAAGATAATTTGTATGCCATTTCAAGATCACACAGCAACAACCTTCTTAATATAATCGTTATGTTGACAAATTCAAATCTAACCAATATTATCAACAATAATATATACAGTGTGGCCCAAATTCGGTATACATGTATGGGTATCTTGGAAAGTATAAGAAATAGAAAACGGGAAAGTTGTAGGTCATTCAAGTCCCAATTCAATGCAATTTTGATAACGATTTGATCTTTTTTTATTTTTGAGATATTTTGAAAAAATCAAAAAGTTGTATTTTCGAAAAAGCGCTGTATTTTTTTTATTTAAAGATATTTTTAAAATCTGTAAAAACATTGTTGGGACAACTTTTTACTCCCGAAGCACCCATGTACTCAGTTTTTAGTTCTGACGTTTTGGTTATGAGAAACCAGCATCAATTTGTTTTTTTTTCTTATAGCGGCCATTTTGTTTTTTAGCACATTTAAAAGAAAGTTTTTTTTCCTTTCTTATGACGTATAACACTTTATAAAAATATTTTATAGTTATTTTACTGAAAAATCTACGAAACATTGATCAGACAAACATTGAATTTAACTTTTCATTTTTAGTAATTTTTGTTTTTATTAATCTTTGTTAAAATGTACGTTTAATAATAGCCGCCCTGCGAAACATCATTAAAAAATATCAATATGTTAAGAATATTATATTAAATGCAATAGGAATACAAGTCTAGCACCGCCAGTTATTTGGAACACAATCCTGACAGCCAACAAACACTCAAGACTCAAGCCTTAAGACAAGCCTGTTATGAACCTAAGAAATTATAGAAGCCTTGAGAAGCCATGTGACCACCATTGGCGTAACTAGGCAAATATTCTAGGGGGGGGGGGGGCATGGGCCTGGGGTTAGAAAGGAAGAAGCCCGCTGCAGGCGCCGCCGGAGGCAAAAAATTTATTCAGGTGCCACGCCTAAAAGCACATTTTGAGATTTTAAAAAATTGTGTTGTTTAACAGTTTTACTCCTAGAGACAATAACAAAAAATAAAAAAAATAGGCAAGCCTACTTAAAAATAAAAATACAAATAAGTAATTTACCTTTAAATTGAGCTTTATAATAAATACTCTTCAAGGTCAGGCCCATTCTTCGTTCTTTAGAATTCCTTACAAAAACTCATATATTTTACTAAAAGTTATTTATTTTTATTGTAGAAAAAAAGTAATGATGATATTATAAAAATTAAATATGGACGAAAAACAGACATAACAACTTAAAACAAAACAGTAGAAACATCTATAGAAAATGTAAAGGCGCTCATACCAATTTTAACCTTCTATTTTTCTTTACGAAATTGTTAAGGACTGACTGCGGTGTTACGTTTTCCTTGACGAGTTCGTTCTCTATGTTTAAAAGCGATAAATTTGTGAAGCGGTCCTGTAACATAGCAGCTCTTAACCATGTTTTGATTCTTCGCATTGCGGAGAAACTTCTTTCCCAGTTAGCCGAACTGACAGGTAAGCCAATGGCAACTTGTTACAACTTGTAGAGATTTGGAGTTACATCTGGTTTTACGCACAATTTAAGGTTGTCCAGGTTAGCATCTGTGCCTTTATTTGTTAAAATGTTGCCCATAACTAAGGTTTCAGCTTGTAGCAAAGTGGTATCGATTTCCAGTACAGTTTTATAGTTGTCTATAAATTCTTTTGCACCAGAAGAATGGAGTTTAGTTTTTTAGTTGATTAACCTCTTCTTCCAAAACTTGTTTAATAAGATCATAATTTGTTATTACAGCTTTGCAGTTTTCGTAACGGCAACTCCATCTCGTGGTACTCAAACTGCTCATTTCTTGAAAATTCTTAATACCTAGAGTGTCACGTACTCTAATAAGACTAGCGTTGTTTCCTGGTTGAGAAAAGTGCACATACAGTGCTTGAAGAGTATTGAAAAAAGCAGTTGCAGCAGAGACTGCTGCACAAGAATCAGTTATTACCAAGGTGACCTTGTACGCTAGACAATGAATGTATACTGTTTGTAGATGGGTTTCTCTTATTATTGCTTGAACACCTCGATTCCTTCCTGACATTACACTGGCCCCTTCATATGATTGTGCGATTATTGACATATTAGATAATTCGCATTTATGTAAAAACTCTAGAATAAGTTTTGATAATCCCTCAGCATCTCTTGAGGTGGAGCAATCCAAATTTTCCAAGAAAACGCTCTTCAACTTCTAAATTCTTAACATATCTAATTGTAACAGATAACTGCTCCTCTTTGTAACACCTTGCTTCGTCGACCATTACTGGGGGGGACCAGAGTGTCCTCTGAGGCCCCCCCCCTGGGCCCCCTAGTTACGCCACTGGTGACCACAGGACAAAATAATATTGTAACAATATTGAGTTGGCTTTAACAACAGTTGCTATGGAGGGCGGTTGCCGTACAAAACAATAATTGCTATGAATTTCCAAACTATCGTTCTAAATGAAGGTATCTGTTTCTGTTTATAATTGTTTACTTCACAAGTTACTACTACTAACATACCTAAACTAACCAATCTAACCAAAACTAATATAATAACTACATTAACAAAATAAACTACTCAAAATGACGGCCATTTTTATTGATGCATTTTCCACATTTTTTAAAAACAGTGCTAGTTACCTTTCGAATGGTGTTTCTATCTATACTACCTAAAACATTCCGAACTCTTTCCTCTAATAATTGTTCTATAGTTGCGGGGGGGTCAAACTCATACACCTAATTTTTAACGTAACTTCAAGAATAAAAATCGAGGGGTGTAATATTCGGGGACCTAGCTGGCCAATTTACAGGACCCCGGTTTGATATAACATTATTGTTAAATTCTTCTGCTAATAAGTTTTGTACTCCTCGAGTATTATGTGCGGGGCACCCGTCCTGTTGAAACCATAGTTCATCATTTAGCTCTTGTTCTCTAGAAACCAAAGCTCTCACGGCCGGTAATATCTGGCCTTCTAAGAGCTTTAAATATTTTTGCCAACGTATAATTTTAAATGAATGGTCCTCTAAGTTGATTATCTAAAAACAAATTATACTATTTGACTTTGGAATTATTTTACGGACTGTGTGAACTTACCGTACACACCACACCACACATTAAAGCCAAATTTTACTTGTAGCCTACGTTCTGCCACTTGGTGAGGATTTTCAGTGGCCCTAAATGGTGATTATGCCTCTTGAATACTCCGTAGTTGCTGAAAAACGTTTCGTCGGTCCAAATAATCTTCGTACTGAAATTGGGGTTTTCATGACATTGGTTTACAAACCAGTTTGAAAATTATAATCGTCTGTTTCCCTTAAACCTTGAACAATAGTAAGTGTATAAGGACGATATTTATTTTCTTTAAGGACTCTTTGGATAGTAGTTCTTGGTATAAGTATTTCCCTTGCACCTACTCTCGTGGACGTTGTCAGGTTCGCATTAAAATGTCCTTTAATGACATCGTCACGAGCTTGATTGTCCTTCTGATATTCCTCTGGCGTTGGTACTTCAAAGCTTCCATAATTTCTTATGTTCATGACAAGTCTCGCGGATAGTCTTATGCTTGGCTGTTGCCTCTCCGGATACAGGTCCAAATAGGCGGCGGTGGCAAGATTTGTATTTCTATTACATTTAATATAACATTCTAATATGTCATATTTTTCTTCACTGGTATATCGCGTGGCCATTTTTAAAAATCAAAATTTATGAAAATTTAAACAAAAACTGCTAAATAGAGCTTTGACTGAATAATGTCACTTTTCAGTAAAATTACTTAAATGACGCTGAATCGCCATAGCAACTCTCCTTTATTACGGCAAATGGCCTCCGCAGTCATGTCCAACTCAGTTAAAAATTAACTTTGTCGTTTTTTGACATAAAAATAATATATTTTTATAAAGTGTTATACATCATAAGAAAGGAAAAAAAATGTTATTTTTAAATGTGTTAATAAACAAAACGGCCGCCATAAGAAAAAACGAAGTTGATGATGGTTTCTCAGAACCAAAACGTCAGAACTAAAAACTGAATACATGGGTGCATCGAGCGTAAAAAGTTGTCCCAACAACGTTTTTACAGATTTTAAAAATATGTTTAAATAAAAAAAGTACGGCGCTTTTTCGAAAAAACAACTTTTTGATTTTTTCAAAATATCTCAAAAACGAAAAGAGATAAAATCGTTATCAAAATGGCATTGAATTGGGTATTGAATGGCCTACAACTTTCCTTATTTAACCAATTTTCTATCTCATATAGTTTCCAAGATACCAATACATGTATACCCAATTTGGGCCACACTGTATAGTAGGTCACCATTAATAACATTAAGAAAAAATATTCATCGCTTTGTGCTTTTGGAGAAGTTATTAGGAGATTAATATGTTTAGCCTTAAATAACATAAAGATTGATTTCTATGATTTTACCTGAAATAAATTCAATTTTATCTATAATCTTATCTGCATAAAGGTATTTAAATATAAAGCGAAGAATATAGAGTGCGATTAACATCCCATCATTATGCCCCGCCACGATCTGTTCTTAAGTTGCGAGCCCAAAAATTTTCATATGGCAAGATACCAACAGATCCAAAAGCTTATTGTATAATTTCGATAATCGACTATCGATTTTTAATGGATAGTGTTCAAGAGTGACGAAATGCCAAGGTCATAATATATGTCTTGTTATTATATGGCCAAGGCAATGTCGCCATCGTCTAACCTCAACTGTTTGTCTTTTGTAGTCTGTGTTTGGTTTTACCTCGTTCACAAAGTACTTAAAAAATTAACCAAAATAAATGTTCTCTCTTTTTAATCTCTTTATTAGAGTACATTATAATAAAGTTGCGAAAATGCATTTTATGCAAGAAAAATCAATTTGTCAACATTGCTTGTCTTGAATCGACATCAACGATCTGAAACAATAATGCCAGTAACACTGAAAGTCCGTTCACTTTCAAATGAGATTCCAGGAATGTATAAGTACTTAAAGCAACATTCATCCATAAGAGGCAGCTCGTTGCCACTTATCTTCAACATAATCATGGTACCTTACTTTAACCTTTCCTTCAAAATAAGAAAGGATCAATCTCTTTAGATCTGGAATCTGAAAATGGTGAGATGGTGGCCTTGAGAGGCCACGGCACTTAGGTCCCGTTGGACCCCCTGTGCATCCACCCTAGGTCAACCAATCTATCTAGGCCATCGCCCAGCCTAGTTCTGGAACAAACGCGGCGATGTTGCCTGAAGAGGCTATTCTGAGAAAAATCATGGTTGGCCATCGTTCTCCCAAAATTGATTTCCTTAGTTCCGATAGAGGCAGCGTCGTAATCGCAGAGCAGATACTCTACTATTTCGGCCTCCTGTTCACAGCCTCTGCATAGAGGTGTCTCGCCTATTCTCCTTAATGTAGAGATGTTTCCCTAGCTGGCGGTGTCCAGTCAGAATCCCTGCCATGAGTCGTAGGTTCGTCCTTGACATACCCAGGTATACCTTTGCTGTAGACTCATTGGGGTAGCTTAGTAGCTCTCTAGCCAGTCGACAAATAGTTGTTTCGTCCCATCTAAAGTATTCATGGGTAAACTTTTTGTCATATTATGTATCAACGTTGCGATAGGTAGGTTTGAAAGGACAGCTCCCATAATATTTGAACCGGCTGCCTTTCTCGCTAATTTATCCGCTAATTTGTTACCTTTGCACTGTGCATGTCTTCTAATCCAGCACACAGAAATTCTGTTTTCACAGGCGGCATCTTCCGGTGAATTGTACTGAATAGTACTCACCTGGCTGTAAGTTTGTTGATGCCTGGTAATGATTATGTCCACAGTAAAGGATGTCTACTTTTCAGCAATGTCCAGGAAAGCAAGAAGACCAAATTTTGATTCTGTAGTAACACTGTCACTAGTGTCTGTTGAGCTGCCTGACTGGTTTGTTTCTTTCTTTTTCCTTATTATGCTCTACATCTATTGCTTCAAAATTGCAGCCGCCGATCATGCATTGACTTCGAAACCCCTCCTTCTTAAATCTCGGATCCAATATTATTGCTACTTTAGTAACTGTTCTGGTTTCGCACACAAATAGCCTTCTCTAAACAGACTCTAATATACCATGACAAAATTGTCTTCTATCTTCCGTATTTCATCTAGTTAATGATTATGTCAACACGTTCCAGATACCAAATGTGATGGCCATTATCATTCAAACTGTTACATATTTGCTACCTACAAATTTAATGAAAGCTTAAGTAATAAATTAGTACATTCAAATAATACTAAATTTTGTCTGATACCTTTCGTGTTGCCTCTTCGAAGTATTTAAGAGCCTTGACAGCGTCAGAAAAAATGGCAATTGTTTCGACTGAAAGGAGGAAAGGCGCCTTCCTAAGTTTCAATACAACTCTTCCAATTGCATCATTCACTTCTAGTTTTCTTTCCACCATGTAATAAGTACTGCTTCATCTAGTAGAAACTTCTTGCAATAGTTTGTACTCTTTACCAGATTTATTTTCTTCAATATTCTGCTGTTTTATAAATGCTTCCATTGCAACCGTACTACTTCTAAAGAAAAGAAACTACTTCTTTACATTTCAAAGTTTTCCTGTACCACTAAATTAAGTGCACGGGCATAACAAAGAAGGTGCCTCTTTTTGAATAATTCACAGGTTTTAACCATGTTAGATGTGTGATCTGTCAGTACATAGGTAATTGTATGTTCGATGTTCCATTCTTTGAAAATTACCATCGATGATCCTAAAACATTTTTGAGCAGTATGATTAACTCCACCAGTCAAAGGTTTTGTTGAAAGAACAGCCGATTTCAATGTATATGCAGGATCAACAAAATGACCGGTCACAGTGATGTACGATTTTGTTACTGTAGATGTCCGCGAATCACAGATAATTGCAAGATATTCACGATCGTGATAAGAAGTAGAGAAGAATGGAAAAAGAGCACCACTGGCATTCTCATATTGCAGCAAAGTGCCATAAAATGGCACAGATGGGTCAGGAACTGAACAGGAGACCGGAGCCGTAGTATTTGGGCCAGGAAAAACACACGGACATATTCCAGGTGGAAATTAACGCCATAGAAAGATGTGCGCAGTTCAAGCTAAACAGAAACTATAGCAAGAAAAAGATTACCATCTTCTCAGATAGTCAAGCAGCCATCAAAGCGCTGAGCTCATCAACAATCAGCTTCAGAATGGTATGAGAATGCTTAAATAGGCTAAACGAACTAGACAACAAAAGCAAACTATCCCTTCAATTGATACTAGCAAACTCTGGGATAGAACGCAATGAAAAAGCAGACCAATTAGCAAAAGTAGGAGCACAAACTATGCTTTTAAGATGACCGGAACCTTTCTGTAGCATAGGGATGTACACCTACAGGAAAGAGTTCAGGAAATAAGAGCGAACCTTATGGATCAGTCTATGGGAACGTCTTCCAGGGTAAAGGTAATTAATGATGTTTCTAGGATCACCTCACCCTGGAAGATCAAAAAATCTTATAACACTGCGTAAGAACATCCTCGCCGGCCTACTTACAGGCCACTGTCGGTTGAGAAAGCACCTGGAGAGAATAAAAATTCAGAACAGGGACAGTTGCCGGTCCTGCGAGGAGAGGGACGAAACCTCGGAACACCTTCTCACAGAGTGCAAGGCAGTCATGAACAGGCGAATGGCCTGCTTCGGGTGCTGCATCGTCAAACAGGAGGAACTTCAATCCATAGAACCATCCAGACTACTTGCCTAAACGGAGCTGGATGAGGTAATCTGATTGAGAATTACATCAACGGAAGTACCAAGGTGCCCAATAGGGTTTTGTTACAGGTCGTGGTGTACTAATATCCCAAGATCGTTCATTCATTTAACTTGGGCTAATTTATTTTTAATTTTGTATATGCATCTGTACAATATTTAGTTGAAAGCTTTCTTCTTAGGGTATACGTACCTACTTGAAATTTCATAGCTCGCGTCCAACAACTTAATCCTTTATCATCCACTATACTGAATGGTCGGAAGTCTAAAGCAATCATTTCTACTGATGCTCCTTTTGCGGTGTGAGTTAACATGATAATTTGTCACTCTCTTAAAAAATGGGCTTAACGATCTTGTGCTTGAAGCAGCACTAGATGTAGAGCCCTCAGCCAACCTTTGATGAAACAAATGAACTTTGCTTGTATAGGTCAATTTGGTCAGACTTGCTTTTTCGATAAAATGTGACCTCTATTCAGGTGGTCGGCCAAATTGCTTGTATTGTCACTCGTCCACCACTTTTTCCTCCTTACCCCAAATGACCTGATTTTTAATAAGGTGGAACTTAGGTTTTCACCATCTGTTTCTGTATCTGATTCTGGGTATGTATATATCCCATAGTTTAGGGCATTCTCGCCCATTTATGGCTAAAAAGTAAAGACTGTTTTTTTTTGAAAATTAGGGTTAGAGCCTTATTAGAATGTTAAGCGTGTATGGCTACATGGATATATTTATTTTATATATATTTATATTCCTGTCGCCCTAATATCAATATCAATCTGAGTAAGTCCAATCCTGCACATTCTTATTATCGGCGTTTTCGCTGCTGGACAATAGTATAAAATAAAATAACTTCGAAAATTAATCATTTATTATTTTATTATTTATGCGTAAAATGTGTAACATAAATTTTATTTTGTAGATGTACTAACTTAGCATTACTAAACATTTCTGAAAAGTACTTGAATCGTATTGCGCACAAAGGATACCTGACTAATACACTGAAAAGGTAAGTGTATCATATTGATTTATTTTTGGAGCATGGAAGTTGCAAAATTCTCTTGGGTCTGATGCATAAATAAAGCTCTAAATTATAAGTTTGAAAAAAATCGTGAAAAGTCTTGCAGCGAATTGCACATAAAACATATTTGAATAAGGGGCGACGCAAATATATTTTTTTTGAACATTAAAATTCTAAGTTTCTTTTCAGTTTGAGCGTATAAATAATCCCTTAAATAAACTGCAGAAATGATGAATTTAAAATTGTGTAATAATTTAAAATATATATTTATTTTTAATTTAACTTAGATTAAAGTTAAAAGCAAACATCTTTTAAGCATTTGGTATTTATACCAAAAATAAGTAATGAAGTAATATCAAGTCAATCCTAATAATATAAATAAAATGTTACTTGTTAATGAAATTTATAGCAAAGATCTGAAGTGAATTACCTTAAATCATTATTATTTATAATGAAGGTGGATAAAAATACCTATTTCACGAATATTGTAATTTTTAACTTTCTCTTCAATCGGTGCATAGAAATAACCCCATAAATACAGAATTAAATTGCAAAATTAGTAAATGTATTTGTACTTTATAATATACTTGCTAATTTGCAATTAATTTCATTATTAATTTGTGCTGGCTTATGCCAGTTCCAAAATGTGTTTCAATTCAAACTTACAGTTTCTTTTATAAACAAAGCTTTATTATTGGTTACAACTTAATCCCAAGCTCTTAATAGTTTTTAAAATTTTGATATGTTAGTTTATTCCATTTTTTAAAAAAAATATTGATATAGCTTCAGTCTAGATTCCAATGAGATCTTGACTAGGACATACTTTTTTTTGGACATCATATTGTTCAGGATGGCCCATATCTAGATATCCCTAATAGTTAGGCATGAAAAGAAGTTAAAATTCAAAAATTGCGTGGATTAACAGGAACTTCTAAAATATATTTTCATATGTATAAAGTATTTTATTTTTTGTGGGCAGACATTAACTTTTCTAAATCTGATTATCAATTTATATTTGGACACTACTTTTTACTCTATAATATTTTTTAAACCTTACATTTACAGGATGACAATTTAAAAACTTACACTAAAGAAGGTATCAAAAACCCCAAAAAAACCATTTCTTCAAAAACCCAGGGGAATTAAAATTATGTATTTTGCTGGCCTCCTTCACCCACTCTTGAAGCACTGCCCTCATCCACTTTAAAATCTTAAATGATACTACCTTAGTTCTGACACCTGTCTGCAAAGTTTATTAAAAAGCTTTTCAGCAATAGCAAAATTTATGAAATTTAAGGATGAAATTTTAAGAAAATGTAGTGCTAAATTCTCAATTTTTTTTTTGCAATGACGCAAATATTTGTCTTTTGCTCTTTTTTGCAAAATCTTCAATAAAATTGGCATAAAACGAAATATGCATTTGGCAAACAACTAAACTTATATAACAAATATCAGTGTAATCTTCCACCCATAATTTTTTTCTAAACTAAACCTTAATGTAAAGAGTCATAACTTCTCAAAAAATCCAAAATATCTCACTTTGAATATATGACATAATATTTACTTAATATTTCCGGCATTGAAAATTATTATTTTTGTATTAAAATATGTTTTATAGTATAATTTGGAAATCAATATAGGTCAAAGATCATAATAAGCAAGTGGCACTTTTACCTGCTATTAAAATTTACTTGCTAGTCAAATAGAGACTTTTTTTAAATAAATGATTATTAAATAAATAACTCCAAAATTATGCAAAAAGTCCATATGCATATAAGACTATAAATTAATTATACAAGTTGATATCTGCGCAGGAAAAATTAGAGAAAGAAACGGGTGTTAACAAAGGAGACAAATAAGACCAAGAAGACAACACGAAGAAAATTAAAATAAAGTACACGACATTAATGAAATATTAGAAAATGTGGAAAACGAATCAGATAATGAAAACAAAAGTCCTTTAGAATGCCAACAAATAGCGGTAAACGACAAGACAGCAAAAACAAATAACGATATAAAGGTAAGGTGTCAATGCCATATCGTTAATAAGTGATAAAAAAATCTATTCTACTGCTAAAGTTAAGAAAGAAGTTGCATCGAGAGCAAAAAATATGAAGAATAAAGAAACCAGTAAAAGTTCATATACATATGTATATTGAAAAATTTACTTGCTAAGTAAATAGAAACTTTTTTTAAATAAATGAATATTCAAACATAAATTTAATTTTAATAAATAGCTAGAAAATTATACAAAACAATGAGTAAAAATAATATTTAGTATCGGAAAAAATTATTTATACAGGGTATTTAAAATTGAAAACTTGATACCTGTCCATGTAAAATGAAGCAACTTGTCTATATGAAAATCCAATATTATACAAACACAAGTCAATCATGAAATTTTTCTTCTATCTTTTTAAAATAATGTACAGATACCGAGATAAAAAGATCTTTTATGGCAGTGGCACACACATTAAAGGGAGATCCTATGGTGCTCGACGAGCGGTGTGTGTGCGAAGATGTTGATTGACACGGTTCTTGAATAGTTGTAGGTTTTAATTAAGGGAAATGTCCAGCGAGTGAGTTCCACAGTGATGCAGTGCGCTAGAAAAAGGAGTTCTTATAAAGCGATGTTCTAGGTGTTTCCAGTTGTAAGACAAACTGGTGCGCTCTTGCCATCTGTCGTGACTGTCTGACAGGCGTTCCCAGGAGCGGGATGAGGCGGGCCAAATCCTGAAAACATCTGCTGTGAAAGCATGTGTAAAACAGAGACATCTCAGCCACAGGTCTGCGGTGTTCCAGACTATCCAGATTCCGGATCAACACCGGGTCTGAATGGAATCCAGCAGCATTAGGGTGCGTTTTGGTGCGGCACTGGGTGTGAGCAATAATCTAGGCACGATCTTATTTGCGCTTTGTAGAGCAAGTGCAACTGCTGAGGTGTATACAGTTTTTTGTTGCGAAATGGCGCACCAAGTTTCTGGGAGGCTGATTTTGCAATGTTAGCAACGTGATCTTGCCAGAACATATTGCTGTTGACCGAGACACCCAGTAGTCCGATTGACGAGGATGAAGGAATGGTCGATCCTGCCATAATGATGTCAGGGCCCGCCGTATTGGTCGTCTTGGTAAACGTGCCTGCTTGGATCTTTGCTGCATCGAACTGGACCAAATTTCTATCGCCCCAAGTTTGAACTTTCTCCAGGTTTTGATTAATTGCTATAATCTGCTCCTGTCTGCGGTGATAAGCCTCAGTCGCTGGTATAGGGTTTTCTGATCTTAATTGGGAGACAAGGGTACTGTCATCTGCAACACTGTAAACAGGATTATTCGTTTCGGTCAGTAGGTCATTAATATAGAAGAGAAAGAGAGTTGGTGAAAGTATTGGGCCCTGAGGCATGCCCGTGTTAATGGTGAATGTGTCTGAGATGTGTCCATCAACTGCAACGTGCAGAGATCGGTTTTTAAGGAAACTGGCAAGCCAGCTGCAGAGGGAGGCTGGCAGTCCAAAGGGCAGCAGTTTGCTGAGCAATCCGTCATGCCAAACTCTGTCGAATGCCTTCGAAATATCCAACGCAATCGCTCGAGACTCTCCGTAGTTCTTAATTGCTCTACTCCATATATTATGCGTGACATAGGCCAATATATCTCCTGTCGATCGCTCTTTGCGTAAGCCGTATTGGTTATCGCTGATTATTCTGTTGTACTCGAAGTACTTGAGTAGTTGCTGATTGACTACACTTTCCATGACTTTGGAGGCTATTGGAAGTAAGGCAAATGGACCATAGTTTGAGGAAGTTGTTTTCTTGCCTTTTTTGGAATAGGTTGCACTCGAGCGACTTTCCAAGAAGATGGGTAAATCCCAGATTGAATGATTGAAAGCTCTTTAGAGTTAGCATTTTTTTTTAAAATAGAATGTATTTTATGTAGTGAAGGGACTATTCGAATACAAATAATCGAAGTATTCGATTCTGGCTTGCATTCGAATGCATTCGATTGTCAACGAAGAATACGAATGCCAGAAATATTCGAATGCGCTAACAACGAATTAATCGTCCCTCGAATGCTGGTTGAATCGAAATGAAATATGAATCGGCACAATTCGCGTCAAATGCGATTATAATATAACTTGTTCGATTATGCTGGTCTGCCGTCTGAGCAACAAATAATAGCGGGCTTTGTTTTGTATTATGGTGAACAATAATCGAAAACGCTATACTATAAAAAGTATAAGTAGTTTAATTACTGTGGTAGTTTTTTTAATTGTTCAGGGGCGAGCGGTCCATGTACGCAAGGGAAGCATTGCTTCCCCTAAATAACTATCACAAACCTCAAATAAAAAAATTTAAATATTATTAATAGTTCACCGACTTAACAGCGCCAACTGTGACGGCAATAAATACAATACATGCAATACAACCATCAGAGGCACTAGAAGCAGCATTTAAAGCTAAATAATATCAGATGTTACGTGTATGCATTAAGTGAAGAAAGTAATATATTACTTTATCTTTGTCATACGAATGAGAATGCGTGAGTTGTTTCCTCGTTTGTCTTGCTTATTACTTTGCATGCAAAATTTAGGTGGTGAAGCCCGATGCGGGAGGCGCCAAGTTGCGAGAGGTTTGTCACTAAATAAGCAGTATTAAAATTAAATCAGTTTTTTTAGTGCAATTTCCACGATGGATATGGATACAACGCCGACGTGTGCGGCAGGCGTGGTGGATTTGCCGGCAAATACCGAAGCGGCCGGAACTGTACAGTTGTGTAATTGTGTGGTCTGTTATGTAATAAATAAAGGGTTTTCTTCGCAAAGTTTTTGCGAAAAGACAAATATGATAAACACGGGCAGGCCAAAGCCCGAAATGAAAAATCTCACGACAAAAATTAAAACTTGCATCCGACATTTTAGTGCCGATAAATATTATGTGCAGTATGGGTGGTTGACAGGTTGTGAGATAAGAAATAAACTTTTTTGTTGGCCTTGTTTGCTTTTTGTTAATGAACATGGTGTGTGGAATTACAACGGATTTGGCGATTTAAATAATTTACATAAAGTAGTAAAACGTCACATTAGCTCCAAGAACCACTTGCAAGCTGTTATTAAAGAAAATGTTTTTGGAAAGATACGAATCGAACACGCTTTAGATAAACAGTTACAGGTTAGTCATCAACAACATAATGAATTAGTGAATAAAAACAGGACTGTGCTTAAAAGACTTATTGATGTTGTGTGTTTTCTTGCCCTTCATGAACTTGGGTTTAGAGGGCACGATGAGTCAACGTATTCCGCAAATAGAGGCAATTATCTAGACCTTCTTTCTCTATTATCTAAGTATGACCCATGTTTAAAAGCTCATTTGGAGCAGGGCCTTGTTTTTCAAGGCACTTCAAATCGAATTCAAAACGATTTAATTTCTGCAGTTTCTACTGTTATTTTAAACAAAATTAAAGACGAAATTAAGCAAACACGTTTTGTTGCTATTATTTTGGACGAAACGACTGATGTTACCAATTTTAGTCAGCTTTCTGCTGTAGTGCGGTTTGTAAAAGAAGACGGAAACATACAGGAAAGATTTTTAGGTTTTATTAACGTGTCAGAAGATAGAACGGCTAACGCATTGTATAAAATTGTGTGTGAACTTATTAAAAATATTAATGCCGCTGAAAAATTGGTTGCTCAAAGTTATGACGGTGCTGCTGTAATGGCTGGGCATTTAGGCGGTCTTCAAGTAAAAGTGCGTGAAACTTATCCGGGTGCCATTTTCATACACTGTTTTGCGCACAAATTAAACTTAGTTTTGTCTCAATCAGTAATGAAGATAAAAGAATGTAAAGTGTTTTTTGCAACTTTGAGTGGAATGGCTGCTTTTTTTTCCAAATCTACCAAACGAACTCAAGCATTGGATACAATTGTAAAGCGAAGACTACCGAAAGTTGCTGCTACGCGCTGGAACTACAATGGCAGGCTAGTACTAACTATTTTTGAACATCGCGAGTCTTTAATTGAATTATTTGAAAGTATATTAGAGAATAGCGATAAATGGGATATAGAAACTTTAAATTGCTCTAGAGGATTTTTAGATAGTTTAAAAAACGATTTTAATTTTAACTTTTTACTTCTTGTTTTTTCAGAAATATTCCCATTTTCTGATAATCTATTTAATATATTACAATCTAAAACCAACGATATTGGATTTTGTGTAAAAAAAATTTGTGAGTTTAAAAATATAATAAACAAAAAGAGAGATGACTTTGATAAATGTTGGGAAAGTACGAATAGTGTCGGTATCGGCTTGGAGCCACAAAGAAAACGCGTGCGCACGGATAATGTTGGAGATATTAAAACGTGTTATCGACGACTTTTTTACCAAATTTTGGATCAGATTTATCAAGAAATAGACAACAGGTTTAAAAACTTTGAAGACCTAAACTTTCTTGAATTGTGCTATTTTAACGCGTTTAAGGGAAAACATTTTCCGGAAACCCAGTTAAAATCATTGATGCGTCATTATGGACAGTACTTTGATTTAGTTTTGTTACGTTCGGAACTAACAGTTATATATGAGACTGAAGACATCGATAAAAAAAATCTGCTAGTGAGTTATTGGCTTTTTTAAAAGAAACAGATTTAACAAATTCATATTCAGAGGTAGTAAAATTATGTGAATTAGTGTTGACGATTCCAGCTACTAGTGCCTCGGTAGAACGTAGTTTTTCTGCGCTTAAGCGAATAAAGACTTATTTGCGAAATTCAACAGGACAAGATCGTCTTTCGGATGTGTCTCTGTTGGCAATTGAAAACAATCTTGTGCAGAAAATGTCACAGAATCCGCGTTTCTACGACGAAATTATAGACGAGTTTGCACAAAAAAACCGAAGAATACAACTACAATATAAATAGACATGGGCGCCCGCAGGAGGGGGGGTGGGCAGGGGGCAGTTGCAGAAGAAATCTGCTGTTGCTTTTCTCCGATTAGGAAAATATTGGTATGTACATCCATAGTACGTAGTATATTTTTTAGGGTAGATATATTTAAGTCATAGTTACGCTACAGTTAAGTTTAAGTTAAAGCAATATTTGTATACAAATAATACCATTTTTAAATTCAATTAAATCTAACCTAAGAAAAATAAGAATAGTTTTAACGAGTGCAGATTCGATTGTTATATTATATCATCAAAAGCGAGGTCCAGTTCCAGTTTACTTTTGTTACCTGAAGCCCAGCTCTACTCTTTTTTTGTTTAATTGAGTTGGGAAATTTGTCAATAATGCTTGGTAAAGTCCGCTTCCTCCGCTCGTGGAAGGCGTGTTTTTTAACGATTTTGGGTACCAATTGGGCGTGGCACCCCCCAAAATTTCCCCCTACGGCGTATTAGCCTCCGGCGGCGCCTGCAGCGGGCACCACCTTCCGTGTCTTGAACAATTGCTTCCCATGTCACAAATTTCACCGCACGCCCCTGTAATTGTTGAATATTTTTCTTCTGTAGTAAACATATTACTACCTACTTTTAAATGCGATAGTCGGCAGGTATGACATACATATTTTTGCAATGTGCAGAAGATAAGGAGTTTTGGGAATTCAAATTTAAATTATTAAAAAGTGATGATTTTAGTAAATCTTTAATAAACTTTTACATAATATTTAAACAAAACAACTTTTAACCAATATTTTATTTTCAATCGTGAATGCTTTCGCGAATCTTTGTAAAAGATTTTGCTCTTATGCTTAAATGTATCAAGAATGAAGACTTCAAGATCAAACAACCCAGAATCAGACAATTTGTAAATTCGAATTCGAGAACGAGACTTCGAAGTCACTCGAAATCTCGAGAGGTTGAATCACTAATTGAAACATTCGGGACATCGCGACTAATCCAAATAATTCGATTCTTTATATTCGAATAATCATTCGATTCTCAAAAGTATTCGAATGCAAGATATTCGATTCTAAAAATCATCCGATTTTCCCTTCACTAATTTTATGCATGCGCAGGCATAAAAAATTACGCACATATTAATACATTTACAAAAAGGTAAATAGAGATAACGAATTTTCATGATTTTTGAGCAACCTATGATTCACGGTTATAGTAAAAAATTGTCTCATAAATGCACACACTTATATTTTAAATTATAGCTAAATAAAATAAAGTTACAGAGAATCATTATACACATATTCTTGTCGATAGATCTCGGAAAGACACGAACATTTCTCGGCAAGAAAAGCCATTCGTCCATCTCTTCTTAACAAAAATTGCGGGAAAAAGAATTTCTCATCTAGCCTATTGATTTGGCACTCAAGTTTTTATATGACGAACGTGAGAGAGCACAAAACTACTTGAAATTAATTTAAAATTAGCTAAAGGACCAGAAGCAATCACAACCAAAATTTGAAATTCTTACATCCGAATCAAATGTAGGATATGAAAATGAATTGCAAGAGACAGCATCAATAATTAAATATTAGTTATGAAGAGGTAGAAGCTGATGCTAAGAAAGAAGACAAACAAGACCAATATGAAGCAAGAAAAGGAGAGGGAGAAAATGAACGGCAATAACGAAAGACTAGCAAATTTGGAGTCCTTTACAATATCAACAAAATAGTAATAAATGAAAACGAGAGCAAAAATAAAACAATTATATAAAAGTGAGGTGGCAACGCAAAAAAAATTACAAAATAATATGTCATACCGTTAATAATTGGCAAAAACACAAAATATTTTGAGGCTTGAGGGAATTAACATGGAATGTTAAAAAAACCAATGCTACTGCCACAGTTAAGAAAGAAGTTACATAGAAAGCAACAAATAGGAAAAATAAACAAGCTAGTTAAAATTTATATACATATGTATACTTATTGAACTTATGTATGGAACATAAAATCTTTATTTGCCAGAAATGTATGGTAAAAGGTCATATAAAAATTACAACGCCATACATTCTGTGATCAAAAAGTAAATTAGAAATCGAATAGGTAATATACATTCCCGCAGATTGTGATCATTTCATTCAAAATGCTAGAGAGAATTCAACTCCATACTATATTTAACGTACTAAACATATTTTTTCAACAATTTTAGAAATATAGCGGTTGAAAATTCGATAAAGCCAGATTACAAAAGAGGAAATAACTGGCTTGAGAGCGCTAAGATGTAAATCCCATGGTAAAATTCACTATGAAATTCGACATGGATACAATAGTTAGATGACAATTTGAAGAAATACAAGTGATAATGCGCTCAGATTATATTCTCTAAATATTCATGGCTAAATGACCAAAACTGATGGCCCTTCGAGCCTAGAGCAACTACTCAAAAGTTAACGTAATTTTCTAAACAGTAATAATTTTAATTTATATATTTTCCTTTCAGGTTATCATGACCCTTGCAACTGCAATCGGTATTGTAGTAGCTACTACTCTGCTATTTGTTCTCTTAATAAAATGGCGTCAGCGATACTGGAAAAGGAAAGGAATACCTCAGCTTAAACCCAGCTTGATATATGGAGACATCATGGATTTGATTACCGGAGTTAAATCGCTACCAGAATATTATCAAGATCTATATACAAGTTGTAAAATTGCCGGCCTTAAGCATGTGGGTATTTACAAAGCCTGCTGGGGCATAGAATACGTTCCTCTCGAGTTAAATCAAATTAAGCTTATTTTGACAAAAGACTCCGGCCATTTTGAGGGGCATGGCACGTACCATGCCAAAAACGATCCAATCTCCAACAACTTGTTTACCCTAGAAGGACAAGAGTGGAAAGAACGTAGAAGCAAGCTTTCACCAATGTTTTCTTCAGGTGAGTTATAATTTGAATGGTGACATTAATTGATTAGGGCCGCTTGCAGGAATGAATTGTGTATATCAATAAATCATTCCGACGTTTCTAAAAATGTCCTAATGATTTAAGCGTTGAGCAGAGAAGGTGTATGTAAAGTGTTGTTCACGGAGCGTTTTCATTTAATATTAACCAAAACCACCGAATCGTATATAACAATCATTATAGCGACTATAGCGAGCCAGATATCTAGTCCCCGATAAAGAAGCTACTAATTTTAGTATAGATTTATGTAGGGAAGTTAAAATAAATAGGGATATTAAAATTTGTAATTATTGATTTTCAGGAAAAATGAAGATGATGTTTGAAACAGTAGTAGGCAAAACGGTTGGGTTTAAACCGATTATCGACAAACATATTGATGCTAATGAACCAGTTAATATTAAGGAAATGATGTCTGGATTCACCACTGATGTTATCGCAAGCGTAGCTTTTGGACTTGAATGTAATACTCTAGCAGAACCTAGTCATACATTTAGGTAAGCTTTTTGAAATATAACAAAATTATTAAAATTCATAAGATTGTAACTTGACACAATCTTGTTTTACATGCTGAATGTTCAATCATTTTTTCCCTTTGAATCCAAGAAGACTAAGCTATTTTTGATAAATCAATTTAAACATTATATCTATATTGATTGATATCGCTCATGTTGGTATACAATATTTCAACTATGGTTTTACATTATTGATCTTATCACAGATATTTTTTGAAAATTGCTTTTTATACTCAAAAAAGTCGAATTAAGTAATAACAGCCTAGCTAGACCCCTAAATAAATATATCAACAAATTTGTCACAGCTTAGCATAATGGTTGTCAAAATATGTACAACTGAAAAAAGCAACTAGACCAACTATTCTAGTGACTTAAAATGAGTCATAAGCTTTAATGTCAATTACAAAGTTGCTCAACCATGTTGATGTAATAGATTATATTATTATCTTATTCTGGCATGAGAAATACTCATGATGGAATAAGCCTAGCATTAATAAGTTCAAAGGTTAACCGGCAAATCCTCCCCAAATAATTATTGGAGAGCACGATCACTAAAAGCTTTAAATTTCGAGTATACATGCATTTTTACACACTTTTTAACGTCCTAAATCACTACGACGGCATTGTTTCGATCTTACGGATCTCGTCAGATGGACGAGCTATTTTTGAAAAATAGTGAACCAAGAGAAACAAATACTCCTAGAGCTAAAACCCCTATTGCTTTCATTTTTAAGATATGTTGTTGCACTATTGCAAGAAATAAAAGTATAAATAAATAAATATTATTTGTACAAAGAAAATATACTTTTCTGGCGGCAGATTTGGTATGTGAAAAGTCAGTAGAGTCAGCATCCAGTTCCTCTTTGTTTCTCAACAAATACCCTTCTAGCAACATGCAGTAAACTCTATTCCATTAGGACCTGTGCTACACCAGGTCCAGGCTGATTCTCAGAACAAGAATTAACTTCGGATGTTTTCAAAATATCTCTGTCCCTTAAAACTTTTACCTTTTTTGCTTCAATTTTATTCATATTTCCAGTATATATTTTTCCTTAAACCAGTATTTCATTTATTGTTCATTATTCCCGTTTCCTTTTTATCAACTTAACCTTCTCTTATCAATCTCTCTATTTTTCGTGCTCCCTTTCTATCGTCTTCTTACTTTGAATTTGAATGTGAACTGGTTAATGACATGTTCTTTTTCCTTTATTTTCTGGAGTCTTAGGTCAGCCTATATAATAATCACATAGACCTGAATTTTTGACAGTTGCGGAATTAATATCTTATTGCGCCTTTTCTTGCTCATCTAGTGCAAGATAGTGGTCATGTCAATTTCGAGACTTGTAAAAGATTTTCCAGGAGAATTATTTTTTTCACTGGATTTATGATGATTATCTAGGTCTGCTCTGATAGTTTCTCGATTTTTTTACATATCGGTATTATTATTCATCGGACAACGCTTCCGATATTTCTATCACGTCGACATCATCAATTGAAAGCTGCGTAAAGTTGATTAAATATCTTTCAAAAATTATTTCACCGGTTTCAAGTTCTGTATCGGCTGTTTCATTGCCTTCAGGTCTTTTGGCTGCGGTTTCACTGAGTTTTTCTGATTTATTTTCATGCATACTAAACTCTCTGTATATCTCGTATTGTCATGGAACGTGTAGTCAATCAGCAACTACTCAAGTACCTCGAGAACAACAGAATAATCAGCGATAATCAATACGGCTTTCGCAAAAAGATGTCGACAGGAGATATATGGGCCTATGTCACTCATATTATGGAGTAGGGCAATTGAGAACTACGGAGAGTCTGGAGCGATTGCATTGGATATTTCGAAGGCATTCGACAGAGTTTGCCATGACGGATTGCTCAACAAACTGCCATCCTTCGGACTGCCAGCCTCTCTATGCAGCTGGCTTGCAAGTTTCCTTAATCTCAGACACATTCACCATTCACCATTAACGCAAGCGTGCCTCAGGGCGCAATATTTTCACCAACTCTATTCCTCATCTATATTAACGACTTGCTGACCGAAACGAATAATCCTGTTTACAGTTTTGCGGATGACAGTACCCTTGTCTCCCAATTTAGATCAGAAAGACCTTTACCAGCTACCGAGACTTATCACCGCAGAGAGGAGCAGATTACAGCAATTAATCAAGACCCAGAGAAAGTTCAAACTTGCGGCGACAAAAATTTGGTCCAGTTCAATGCAGCAAAGACCAAAGCAGCCACGTTTACCAAGCGGGCCATTACGGCGGGCCCTGATATTCTTTATGGCAGGATAAACCATTCCTTCATTCTCGTCATTCGGACTACTGGGTGTCTCGATCAACAGCAATATGTCCTGGCATGACCACGTTGCTAACATCGCAAAATCAGCCTCCCAGAAGCTTGCTGCGATATTTCGCAACAAAAAACTGTATACACCGCAGCAGTTACTTTTGATCTACAAAGCGCAAATAAGACCGTGCTTCGAATATTGCTAACACATCCGGGGTGCCGCACCAAAACACACCCTAAAGCTGCTGGATTCCATTCAGAAGAGAGCTGTACGTCTTGTCGGCGACCCGCAGTTGACCCGGAATCTGGATAGTCTGGAACACCGCAGACATGTGACCGAGATGTCCCTGCTTTACGGATACTTTCACGGCAGATGTTCCCAGGATTTGGACCTCCTCATCCCGCCCCTGGCAACACCTGTCAGACAGTCACGACAGACGGCAAGAGCGCACCAGTTTGTCGTACAACTGGAAATACCTAGAACATTGCTTTACAAGAAGTCCTTTGTCTGGCCCCATGCATCACTGTGGAACTCATCCCAGGACATCTGTTTCCCCCTAATTACTATTTAAAAACCGGATCAATGAACATCTTCTCACACACATCGCTCGAGCGCCATAGGATCTCTGTCTAGTGTATGTGCTACTGGCATCAAAAAAAAAAGAAGTAAAATAAACTCATCATTGCTGGTGACAAAATTCTTGATTTGTTTAAACGTGAAAATCTCTATTCACCGAGGATATTCTTAAATTGTGGTAAAGAGATTGGTCGCGTCACTAATGTCATCTTCTTCATGACCTGTTTCAATATTATGAGTATGCTAAATATGAAAACTATCAAAGCTAAAGTTAATTTCAGTATGTATTACACCATACCTCATGCTATTATATTGCAATATAGGTATATTATTTTCCACAAGTTCTAACTAACAGTTTTAACATTTTTAGGCAAATTGGAAAAAAAGCGATGAAGCCCGACCTAGTGAAATTCATTTTGGAGCTACTTTTACCATATAATTTTCTTGCTAAACTTGGATATCGCACGCAAGCTGCCGATGTTGAAAGTTACTTTACAAGTATGCATATTAATATATCTTTATATATAAATAAATATTTAGATATTTGTATAGTTTCTTCAGGCGAACTAATAGCCTGTGTTCATATTTTTCTCCAAGAAATATATCATACAGCATTTGGGCTTTAAGCTGTAAGTCAAAATGTCCCAATTACACTCAGAGCTATATAACATGTAATAAATTCAAAACGGTTGGGATATATTCAACTACAAAACTTAAATTGCTGAAACGAAGAAAATAGTACATTTTTTGACGAGACAGAAACAAGTAATTGAAAGTTTTCAAAAAAATTTAAGTGCAAACTCTTCAATACTAAAATCACTCAGCATATTATTTTACATCCTGAAATATCACTAAGTTTCGTTACATCAATATCTTATAATTTTCAGAGGTTGTAAAGGATACTCTCAACTACAGAGAAAAAAATAATGTTGTGAAAAAAGATTTAATTCAACTTATGATGCAGTTGAAGAACCAAGGAGCTATATCTGCTGAGGACGGTTTGATTCAAACAGGAAGTAAGTGTTTTTGCCAAGTAGTAATAATATTATCTCAATTTTCAAAAAAGAAAAAAATAGGCAGAATGTCATAATAGATAAATCATTATTATACTTATTAATGGAAGTATTCCGATAATATCCTGTACAAATCTACCGCTAAACATAGGTCTCCCTTCAATTTTTTCAAATTTCTTTATTTATTGCAACTGGATGACACTTTCTTCCTGCAATGACTTTTATATCGTCTAACCATCGCTTTTTAGGCCTTTCCATACCACGTTTTGTTCTTCGTGGTGGTCAATGTATTATTCTGATGAACCATATGTTCTGTCTTGCCAGCTCCACTTAGGACTTGTGATGCGGTAGATAACGTCAGGTAGTTTTGTTCTCCTACGAATTTATTTGCATCAAACTTTGTCCTGTAATTTAATACCCAGCATGATGCGCACCAACGTCCTTTCAAACATTTCGAGTTTATTCACGGTCTTAGCTACTAAGGCCATGTGGACGCCATGGCCTTAACAGCCATGGTATCCAAGGCGTATGTCATCACTGGAAGAATACATGTATTATAAACCTTTGATTTTAAGGAATATGGTATTTCTTTATCTTTTAATAAATATCCCAATTTTTCAAAAGTCTCCCAACTCAGTCTTATTCTTCTGTTATGTCAGCTGCTTGATTTTCGTTGTCCAACTTGATAAGGAGGCCTAGATAGACATATTCGTTCACTCGCTCCTATATTTGGTGCTGAATTACTAGTGGTTGGTAGTTTTCTTGTAGGCCTATTTTTTTACATTGATTTTAATTCGTTAATGTCCGAGCCAATAGGGACAATATCGTGAGCAACGCGTAAGTGACTTAGAAATACTCCATCAATATTTATGCTTCTATTCTCCGATAACTTGTATGGCCAATATCAAGAGTTTAGGTAATATTGTATCACCCTATCTCACGTCTCTTTAAATAGGGATTTGGTCGCTTATCATATCTTCATCTAACTTTATATGAATCGTAGCATATTTTCCAAAAAATTAGAGTATCTCGAGTTCACACTTGCACCTTATTACGGCCCATATCTCTATTAAATCGAATGCTTTATGGTAGTCTTTAAATGCAAAGTGGACAGGAACATTTTATTCTGTCGATTTTCCCTAGAGCGTCGAGCGGATTGACTGGAGGTAATGCAGAGTGCTGTAGCCTTTCCTAAAGTCAGTTTATTCAAGTGGTTGGTAAGTCTTCCAACTTAGTCTTATTCTTCTGTTTTTATCAGCTGCTCTATTTTCCTCGCCCAACTGGAGGAGGCTTAGATAGATATATTCGTTCACTCCCTTCGATTTTTGGTGCTGAATTACTAGTGACTGGTTGTTTACTTGCAGACCTATATTTTTCGACATTGATTTTAATTTGTTCATGTCCGAGCTAATGAGGACAATATCGTCAGCAAACGTAGGTGACTTAGGAGTACTTCATCAATATTTATGCCTTAATTTTCCTATTGCAGATTTTTAAATATGCCTTCTAGTGCCAAGGTTAAGAGTTTAGGCGATACTGCATCACCCTGCCTCACACCTCTTTGAATAGGAATTTGATCTTGTATCTTCACCTAACTCTATCTGCATCGTAGCATGTTTTTCAAACGGTTGGAGTATCTCGAGAACAATCTAGCACTTCAATTGAATCGAATGATTTCTGGTAGTTTTCAGTGCTGTAGCCTTTCCTAAAGCCAGCTTGTTCAACTGGTTCATAAGAGTCAAATTTAATTCTTAGTCTTTTTGTTATTATTTTGGTTAATAAGGTCTGACAGCAGACTTACGGTACAATAATTCTCGATGCTAGTATTATCTCCTTGTGTGAAAGGAAGAATGAGTTCCGGATTTTTCCAGGCATCCCCGAGACTTTTTTGGCTTCTCATCTTTAGTATCTCACAAGTAATTGATCTCCTCCGGGAGCTTTCCAATTTTTCATCTGTTTTAACGCCACATTTAGTTCAGCAATGTTGATATCAGGAATGTCAGCAAAACTATTATCTCATACTAGTTGTAGATACTAGTAGTATGTCGAGGTCGATATACTTGAAGTTTACACTTTAGAATAGAAGTTTTGTATCATATCCATGATCTTCCATTTATCTGTTTCAATAGTTCCCTCATTGTTCTTGATTTTGCTAATCTCTAGTTTTCAATTCGGCATCCTAGATCTTAAAAGCTCCATGCATATTTTCCTCAATTGCATCGTGAATCATTCGTCTTTCCAGACATTTAGTTTAATTCTATTAGACATACCATTTCTTTGTTTACTCTTTAACTGGCTTTAATTTTTATTGTTTTGCAGACCTATTTTATTACTAATTTAATGTTGAAAAAATTTTTTCGGCCAACTGATTCAGATTCATATTTCTAAGTGTATCGGTATTTCCTAATTTTATTTTTCGTTTTGCTTTATTACCTGAAGAGTATGGCATTTTGGAGATTATACCAGCTTTTTCCTTTCCATTCTAGTGTTTATGTGTATATTTGCTCTAATCAGTATATGGTCCCTACCAGCGTCGAACTTATTCAAAACCAATACGTCGGTGACTATCTATTAATTATTGTAAATAATAAAGTCCATTTCATTCTTCGTAATAACGTAATTGCTCATGTAGTATAGACACTCGCTTTGCAAATAATTCAGCAAGAGTTCTCCTCTTTCGTTCTAGACCATATTCCACAGCTGCCTGCACTCGTATTCATGTTATCTTCTTCTTGGCCAATTTTTGCACTTAGGTCTCCTTATACTAATAAGAAGTGAGCTCCCTCTCGATTTTTAGCTGCGCTTATATCTTCATAAAGCGGTATGATCTTTTCATTGCCAGAACCACTTGTCGGTGGAGAATTTGGATATGTAACTCTATTAGATATTGCGTACATTTAAGTTACTAAGTATGTCAAATTTGTATTTAAACAAAATGCAACTTCACCAGTTCAGGGATCCGAACTTCTTTGATATAATTTATGACCAGATATTTGTTCTGTGTTTTCCCCCTGCTTATCGTGTTTCGCATAGCCCTAGGGCATCCGATTTAATGTGGCTAATTTCTTCCTCTAGTTCGTCCAAGTGTTCCTGTGTTCTCATGGTTCTACCCTCTACCCGCCTGAGGTTTGGTCGCTTTAGTTTCAAAATTCGTCATTATTAGGAGGTTGATAGCCGTTTAATCATCGCGCTGGTCAGACGCGTTGGTGGAAAGTGGTAGTCTTTCATAAAGCAGACCAAGTACGCTGCCATTGTCCTAATAAGGATCTTCCGCCACCGTACCTAAGACGTAGCCCCTCATTGGTTACATCTAGTAAACATCATTAATTAGCCTTCCATTCTGGATCATTTACTTCATAATCCTGTTTCATACGCGGGAGGTTTTTTTTATTTTCCTCCTACCCTCTATATCTGGTGAGCTCTCCCCTATCCGTCACTTTGGGGACCTGCCCTTTAGGGATTTCTGGCTCCTCTGAGGGTTCCGATATTATAATATTTGAAAACTGTAGAACATATATACATACCAGACCATCAAATCTATTTACTAAACTAGATTTAAAAAAATCTCAATTCCCGGTCTTAACATAAATAGAATAGTACCTCACTGTTAAGGAATAATTCAGCGGCCGATATTCAGTTTATTAAATTATTAGGCAGGTCGTTAGAATATTCCAGGTAAAGTCATAATTTTTGTCAATTCTAATATGTCCGCTAAATACACATTAAATTTTAATTAGTAGTTTTGATTAATTAATGATATTTTAGAAGGCAAAAACTTTGTGACTGAGCAAGAAGTCATCAACGAAGCATTCATATTTTACCTGGCTGGCTTCGAAACATCATCGAGTACCATGACCTACACATTATTGGAACTTTCACAAAACCTAGCAATCCAAGAAAAATTACGAACGGAAATTTTGAAAACGTTGGAGAAGCATGATGGAAAGATCACCTACGAGAGTATTATGGAAATGGAATATTTGGATAAAGTCGTTAAAGGTAAAAGTTATGCAAATGAAGCGGAGATCATTATATTACATGGGCTTAAGCATGTACTTTTAATAATGATTTAAATCCCCATAACGTAACAAGAGAAGAGCTATGAATTCTAGAAATTTCTGCTAACGCATAAACACTCATGTTTTCACAAAGCACTAGACATCAATTGGTCAAGCCAGATAAACTAATCAGTCCTAGTGTTTTTAGTTGGCTTTTCCAAGGTGAGCTATGGTTTATTTTTGTCGGTTTTGGATTGAATCACCGAGAGTGTTCGCTTTAAACCAGTCACAACTTGGTACGGGGAATTTTAATGGTATAAATACCAAAAAGGAACCAGGGCTAATTTAAGCTGTCTGAGCGCACTCGGAGAGATGACACGCTACGTCATACCTTGGTATAGTGATTTCGGAAGGGCAAATTTCAGGGGATAGTTGCCATCTTTGTTATCATTATTAAACCAAGCAGTTTTTTTCAGCCTGGATATTTCAATTCGGAGTCACTGAGGGTTGGTTCCATGTGGCATAATACCATTCACTTAATGCTTTTGTTTGAATGTTTTACTATAATTACTTTCATCTCGCTATGCATATTAAAAACTCTGAAAATTCTCAGCAGTTCTTAGGTCTCATGCGTCGATGGTCATGTTCAGATATGTGCTTGCTCATGTGCGTCAGTTCCAATTTATTGACTAGTTTCCTCTCAAACTTGGTGCATATTTGCCATCTCCTTTACATTCTCAACATTTTCCCTAACAGCTCATTACACATAATAAAATTTTTCGATATTCACATCATTAAATGACCGACATGCAAGACTCATGTTTTTTATTATTTTGCCGCCAGTTGAATATTTCTATTTATTAAAGCTGTTACTAAATAAGTTCTCGTTTATTTTCAGAAACTCTCAGAATGTACCCAGTTGTACCAGTTCTACCAAGAGTGTGCACCAAATCTTATAAGCTATTGGACAGCAATATTACTATTGAAAAAGGTATGCATATAAACAATCCCATATCTCTGCAACGCAGTTTGGGGACTTTACCGCACGTTTAAAAAATATATTTTTGTCACAATTAACTTTTAATAAAAAAACTATATAACCAAAGTTTAAATAGAATGAAAAACTTGAAAAATATATATTGGTCGGTATAAACATTCTTAATCATTTGTAACCACAAATGTGAGGGTGATAATTAACTTTATAATTAACCACTTTAATTAGTGGACTATATCAAAATAGAGTGGTGGGGTTTTATTCATAGCGTGGGAATTGAAACATGTATTTTAGGTATCACGTACTTTAATATTGATATTAAAACTTAATTTGCATTAAATATGATAAATTTATACAATGATTTCTAACTACTTTCATACATTCATCCTTTCACACATAAAACTAAATAGGTACTGTACATAAGTTTAACTAATACTAAATGCCTAACAAAACTTTTTGATTATTCAATTTAAGATGAACTTTTCTCTTTACTTAATTGAATCAAACTTTATTTCAAATAACTGCCTTTCCGTTCACACTAAATACCTTATGATTTTGCTTCTGCAATTCACTCAACTTTCCTTCATCAGGGACATAAGACTTCGAACAGTTAATTGGAATCTCTACTACAAATTTCCAACCGCCATTTTACCTTCTTCTATCTTCAACAGGAGAGACGCTACGAGTTGGATTGTCTCGTGAAAATGCGTTAAAACGTACAAAGAGTCCTCAATTTAGTGTTGAAAAAAGGTTTACTGCAGAGTACAGCAGATATTATCCAAATATCTGTGCAGACAAATGAGAAAAACTACTAAATATCTTGGCGTCAGCCATGGCTACGACTGGGAAGTAGATGTCCTTGGCGCCAAATTCAAGCAGAGCGATGACTGTTTATCGATGTTTCACGGTTGAGTACTTGTAAGGCACTAAAATCTAATTTTCCCTACCGGCACGGCATGACAGGTAGAACAGAGCAGAAGATTGCGCAGATGCATTTGGGAGGGTAGAAACATGCTCTTTCTTTATTTGACATATCGTTGTTTATACAGCACTGACGGAGACGAAGATATATTATATTGAGAACGATTAATAACGATTTCTTTCACGGAGAGTGACAACTTGCTTTCTAGCGATTGTTGCATATAATGGAATCTATTATATCGGATTCGCGGACTAACGAGTAACTGAAATACAATAGTTTAAATTCACAAATTGCTGTGTTCCTTGGGTGAAATAAATTTAGTTGGGTTTGAATTATGATTCAATCTTACTACGGATATACAGGGTGTTATCACCAAACTATACGGTGAAAGACGCAAGTTAATACACATGTTGGGATGTTTCCCCCAACATATATAAAGCACTTACTGCAATCTGATCATTATACACGATCTTAATCTTAATTTACTACGGTTGAATGTGTTGTCCAGGGTCTGGATGGCCTGGATACTTACATATTAAAGGAGTTTTTGTTCGTGATTTTGACCAACTTGGTGATGATTCTTTGGCATACTCCATCGGAATTGTATCAATATAGGGTTGCATCTACTCTTAGTATCGCGCTTTGTTGTTCTTGTATAGCTTTGCTGTTGCGTCTGCTGGCATAGCCCCAGAGCTGTATGCCATATGTCCAGTCTGGTTTTAATATTTGATTATAGAGAAGTAGTTTGTTATGTGTAGAGAATCTTACTCAATAATATTCTTTAGGGTCCAATAAACTAATTAAGCATAATATTTAGCAGTGCCAATTTCCGCTCTATACTCTGCTCTTTCACTAGTTTTTTCACTATTAGATTAACTCAAACGGCTTAGTCCTGTTGAGTCCTCCTACTTAGTCTGTGTTGTCCAGGATCTGGATGGCCTGGACATTCACATGTTGAAGAAGTCTTTGTTCGTAGCTTGAAGCAAATTGGCAATAGTTTATATGACATACTCCATCGGAATTGTGACAATACATGGGTGAATCTACGATGTTGATCTTGGATAATTATTATGATATTGCTTTTGCTGGCACAGCCCCAGAGCTGGCTGGCATATGTCCAGACTGGTTTTAAGATTTTCTTAAAGAGAAGCAGCATGGAATTTCTTCTTAGCAGCCAGTAAATTTTTTGTATTCTATACAATAATGTATTAAATGAAGCATTAATTAGATGAGGTAGTTTCGAAACCGGGAGCTCTTTCCAATGAAGGTTAATTTACTTTACCATATATAGACCGACAAGTCGCTGGATGGTACCGACAGGCACTCATCATTAATCTTTCCTCTCCATCGCTGTTGTTATGTGTCTTTGTTATGCAAATTTATTAAAATGAAAGTTGTCGTATTTTTGTCGATGGTTGTCGTGTTTTTCTATGTCTGATAATGTGAATCAAGCTTTAATGCTAATTTTTATTTCATCAAAGATTTCGTTTGGGTAACTGTAGGTCTAATGATGATATTTTCTCTTGTTGGTTCAATCCAGTGACGGTGTTATTCCTCATCATTTGGCCGAAGTAATATTTTTAACCCTATTGACTTTTGGACAGTTGCTACGTGCCCAAGTTTTGTCTGCATTTCTGATGAGTGGTCTCTCTTAGTAGCTTTCCAGAGTGAATATTGAGCATTTGTGTCATTA
>MU182153.1:387002-417838 GCA_016904865.1 Pissodes strobi
ATATACGACACTGGAGACATCCCTAGGGACTGGCTTCGCTCCACATTTATAACCCTGCCAAAGTCGAGCAACGCACAAAGATGTAAAGACTATCGCCTCATCAGCCTAATGAGCCATTTTTTAAAGCTGCTTCTTCGAGGAGCACAGCGGGTTCAGTCAGTGCGGTTTTAAAATGGCGTTTGGAAGTAGAGAGGTCATCTTCAGCTTACAGAAGGGTGGAAGGCGAGGCATTTTCAGGAAGAGGCTGTCTTGGCTTAGGAATAAAAAAAACTTTAGATGGCTTCAGGAAGGAGCAATGAATAGAACAATATTATGGGAAAACGGAAGACGCCTACGCAAGAAGCTGCATGGCACTTTAAGAAGAGGAAGTACAACAACAATTAAAATCCATAAAGGAATAAGACCAATTCAGATAAGAAGAGGTGTCAGACGGACATATTATTAAACTCAATAAAGAGAACCAAACAGCAAAAATCAGGAAACGCGTCAGACTCGATTGGGCGGTATTCCGAAAATCACATCCTAAAAACTGAAAGATATCCACAATACCTTAAGACCAATTTTTAAGCATATTGTTTTTTTTTTGTTTTTACTTATAACATATCACACATAATTTAACCTTAGACAAGTGTAGGTGATGGTGTTGCGGTGACTTCGAATATTCGAATGCAAGAAGTTTTACAAGGGAGTTTTAAAATTAAAATTTTTGGTGGTGTTTAGTTTTAAGTATTTAAGATTATTCGAAACCATAACACACTATCACCTGAGATTAACAACCGCAGAAAAGCGACAAAAGGCGTCGGCACCTTTGAAGTTGGGAGCCCAAGTTCAATTTGTCATATGTGACAGATGACCGGTTTAATACACTGGGACAAATGTAATGAATAACGGGAAAAGAAATGCTATACACCGATAAAACATGTAATTAATTACATATTTATTATTTACATTATTAGAAATGTATTTTGAGTAGTAGTTATCTTTTAGGATTTAACGGTTTAACTCAGAGTTTACTGATTTGTCGCGTTCTAACCTTTTTCAAGTGAATACTTCTTTGGTTTTATGAGAGTGATTTTTCAAGGTCGCATCACGACATGGTATTTGTTTTCGTCTCGCGTTACGGAAATTTTCGTATCGTTGATTGGTCGACTAACCCAAACTAACCAAATCTATTAAAATTGTTTATAGCGTATCGGAACCGGCTCAAATAAGTAAAATAAGTTGAGATTAAGTGAAACTAACCCAAAGTTGATTCGATGACTAACCCAAGCTAACCAAATCTATTAAAATTGATTATAACGTATCGGAGCCGGGTTCAAATGATTAAAATAAGTTGTGACTAAGTGAAACTAACCGAAAGTTGAATCGACAACTAACCCAAACTAACCAAATCTATTAAAATTGATTAAAACGTATCGGAATCGGTTCAAATAACTAAAACAAGTTGAGACTAAGTGAAACTAACCAAAAGTTGATTGGACGACTAACTCAAACTAACCAATTCTATTAAAATTGATCAAAACGTATCGGAACCGCTTCAAATGACTAAAATAAGTTGAGAATAAGTGAAACTAACCGAAAGTTGATTGGACTACTAACACAAACTAACCAAATCTTGTAATATTAATTAAAACGTATCGGAACCGGTTAGAGAGACCCTTTTACATGTTTTTAAGATAAGAATAAAGTTTTTAAAATCATATACAGGCTTTTAAAAATAAAATTCCAGTTTTTTCGAACTATTACCGATATATTTGCAAATACATATAAAAACAAATCCTCAAATAGTTGTTAAAAGATAATAAAGAAACTGAATCAAATTAATAACAACATAATAACAAGTATTATCTACAATATACTATCATATTTAAAAGCGTTTAATTTCATATCCATAATGAACGTTCATCATATACATATATCTATCATTGTTAAAATACCATGTAATTACCTGTTTATTTCAAATATTTCTGTAAAATTTACATGTAAATGATGGCCAAATTCAACTAATGTCATGCAGAATATATCGCACTATAATAGAACTGATAAGAGAGACACGTACTGGACAGCCATTTTTTTATTTATCTAAACGATTCGCATATAATACTGCGTTAGCCTAAAGAGATCGCCATAATTACATGGATATTGCTTCTAATTTTGACATAAATGATTTTCGGCCAAAACTAACATGTCAAAGTATGATATTAAGTAAATACTAAAAAAAATTAAAGCTCTCGCTGACATATAAACGTATAATATATAAAATAAACATGGCTACTTTTTCTGCAAGTAATATGTCAAAATATGATATTTAAATGTGTTAAAATATGAAGGTAATATTTTGATATATATCATATTCATTTGAAATAATTTGACATCTAAAACTCTCAAGTTTGACAGTTGCAGATGTTAAATTTTATTTGCATACAATAGAGCATCGAAAACTAAAACCTTTTTATTAAACACTTTTTTCGATATCTGTTATAATAAGGAAAATATTGAGGAATTTATTTAACTGCCAGATTTGGCAATTGCTGGAACCGTCCAATTTACTGAAATCTATATAATCGTATATTAATAGGGGATTAAGTTGACACATTTCAACATAAATATTGACACATTGTCTTCACGTTTTAGTGATATAACCATATTGTGTCTTTCAGACACATTTTGTCGTAATTAAAAATCAGAAGTCGATAGAGCAATGACAACTGTATAAAAAATATCATATAAATTTGTCGGTATTGTTTATAGTTAAGCTTAAAAAAATGAATGAAGGATTATAAGACAACAAAAAGGTTTGATCTTTTAACGTTTCTCTCGAAATAAATTTGCTAAATTTGCAGTTATTTAGTTACAAAATAAGCATAAAGTATAATAATATTGTAAACTAGAAAGCGTAATAACAAAAGAACACTCAGTCTAATGTTTGAACTTGATACTTGACATTGAAGGATGAAATATTATGAGTATTATCTAAACATGTTTTAAAAACAATCAGTCAAATATCAACAAAATTTAGTATAAAAGAACGAGCAAATCAAGTAGACGACAACTTATCTGGTTGAGTAATTCCCTTTTAATTAAGGCAAAACGCTCATCCTGTAAGCTCAAACCCTCCCGATCCTGATGATCTGGTTAAGTAGTTCCCTTTTAATTAAGGCCAAACGCTTTTCTGGTGACCAGGATCAAACCTCCCGACCTTGACTATCTGGTTAAGTAGTTCCCTTTTAATTAAGGCCAAACGCTTTTCTGGTACCAAGGTCAACCTCCCGATCTTGACTTTCTGGTTAAGTAGTTCCCTTTTAATTAAGGCCAAACGCTTCTCTGGGAACCAAGATCGAACCTCCTCTATAGTGATGTCAGTGTAAAAGTAAAGTATAAAAGTAACGTAAAACTTAAAGTAAAAAGTAAAGTGAACCATAGATAAAAGTGAAACCTAATTAAAGCATACCAATATAAATTAAACAAATTAAACGCCTCCTAAAAATCTAAAATAAAAGTAAAATACATTCCAAGGTTACTAGCAAATTATTTCAAGGAAACGCACTAGATCGAGTCCGGTCCCTCCTAGAAGCTTCGTTGACACGTAGTGGAGAACGCCATTTTTGATCCCGAGAACCAAGTAGCCGAAGCACCGTCTGTTCCAGTCGTCGACACGTTTTGGAGGCAGCCGTTTGATCCCCGTACATCGACCGAGGACCATGGATTCGTCGAGGAGATATCCTTTTGGAGGCAGCCGTTCAGACTCCTAACCCCGGAGGCAGTTCAGGTGTAGTGAAGTCAGTTGATGGAAGGGCCTTTTCGATCTTTCTACAAGTAACGCTATTCTGACTCCCGGACACATAAGTATATATCGTCATTTTCTTTCCAAGCCATTTTTTGACAGGTGCCGTTTTAATTGCTGACGTACAGGGTCAGTTAATTTTTTTTGTCTTTCGTCGGAATTAAATAAATCTGCGAACACAATTCATAGCCATTGGGATCCACAAGGTTAAATCGTGTACCAGCCTCTCTTCAGATTTGAGATACCATCAATCAACATTACTGAGTATCACAGAAGAGGACCATAATGAAGAAGAAAATTTTCAGCAATTTTAAATTTTAAACACAAATATCAATAGTATCATACCTTACATAAAAGAAAAAATCACCCTTATGAGAGGAAAAAATTAGCAGTCTATGCAGATATAAAGAAATGTAGCTAGAGTATAGAGTTACAATTTTAAACGCAAAGTGTTAGAGATAGGTACCGTATTGGGAAACTCATAGCAAAACACTTGGGCGTTGGATTAAGTGAAATATTGAGGAGTAAAATGGAGAAAAGTAACTAGGAAATAGAGTTACCGTTGCAAACGCAAGTGTTAACGATAAGTATCCTACTGGGAATAACGTATAGGTGAAACACAAAGGCGTTGCCATAAAGCATAGTTGAAATCAAATAAAACTCTTATCTAAGGTAGATACATACCTACAGTAACAGTAACTAGAAGAAAGCAGCATAAATATAGGAAGACACCAGCATCTATAAAGAAACAATACACTAGGGGGATACGACAAACTGGACCAGGATCGGAGGGAACCAAGAAAAAATAAATAAAAATAACAAAAAAACCGTAACTAAGTAATTAGGAAGCAACCATAACTAAGTTAACACAAAGAAACCAAAAATTAAGCAAAAAGTAGCCAAAACTAAGCAAATACAAAGAGACCAGACACTAAGCAATTAAATATAGGAAATTAGGGAATATAAATAGTAAAAATAGGACAAATATGTTAGGAATATGTAAATAGAATTTGGAACGCGAATGTTGATGACCAGTATCTAAGAAAGTAGAGAAAATCATAAGGCAAACATGTAGGCGTCCAAAGAGAAGGAAGGTTCATATAGAGAAAAATGGAGGTATATATGTATAACTTAGAGAAGTTATAATTTTCAATGCAAGTGTTAATGACAGGTACCACATTTGGGAAATCATTGTAAAAACACGGAGGCATTAGAAAAGCACAAGTTTTAATTTTAAATGCAAGTGTTTGACGATAGTACCATTTTGGGAAAGACACATAGGCATTTAATTATAAGAAAAATTAAAAGAGTTATAGAGTTGAGAGTACGAGAGTTATAATAGTGAACTAATATAAAGGAGAAGCTAGAAAGCCCAATTATATAGAGGTCACATAGGGAATGTTGTAGCCAACTGTCAAAGAGAAGTACGTTATAGGGAAGATCATAACAGACACTTGGACAACATGACGACCTAGGAGATGAAATGGGAACCTACATAGGGATACATGTGTATAGATGTATATATAAAGACAGTAAACGAGAATATGCTAATAGAAATAAAGGAAAATAAATTAAGAGTTAAATATAGGAAGTAATATTAAAGAGAATACATAACAAAAGTGTCAGTACAAAACATAGAGAATACATAGGGATAGTTAAAATCTATAGACAAATTATGTAGACAAACATAAATAAAGAATTATGTAGAAAAATGTACTGTGAAGACATAGAACATAAAATAAGATATAATAAGGAATTAAAATACGGCTCCGTAGCATATAGAAACATAGAAATAAGAGAATAAATAGCATATAGATAGCAGAAAACTTAGATTAAGTAAATAGAGATAAATGAATAACCATCGATGAAATAAGAAGAATTACAGTCGTACATTACATACAATTCTAAATTTACACAACCATACAGACAGCAGCAAAAATCTTGTAAAAGGCACCTATTATTAATGATAAATTAAACATAAGTATACCGATCATGTTTTACAAATTAGGCGAAAAAATTGTAACTTGTATAGGTAAATTACACCGAAAAAATATTCAATTGTCTTCCTTGGATATTGGCCATATTCCAGGGGGTATAATAATTAATAATACTAGTATTCAAATAATATCATCAGTCAAAGCAACATAATTGACGTCACTGTAAATTACGTATACATGTATTAAAATTCCGGCAATGTTTACTATCAATGAAAACAAGATATCTATATTATATAATCACAAATAGTCGGCAATAATTCTCAAGGCAGACCAAGTTTACGTGCTAATTTTTGTTATTATTTTCAAAACAAAATCCGTAACAGAGAGTTACGATGTACGTTTCAAAAAATAAACAAGCAAGCGATCGACTTGGAATTCGCTGACAATAGTTGAAATAGAAATATGCACTTGTGGGACATGCTAATACCTGAATATAATTCAGATAATTTGAATATAATTTTAAGCGTATTATAATTTATGGAAATATTAGCCGGCGATTTTATAAGTTAAAAATAAAAAACCAATGATTAGTGTAAAATAAATATTTATGGGAATAATATACAGAGGGAAAAAAATAATAATAATAAATATAATGGAAATAATTAGTGGAAAATAAATATAGATAATAAGTTAAAAATAAATATGTGAGCTGGTGTCCTGCCGGAATACATAATGGAAAACTCGAAGAAACATATTGAGGGGCACACCGTTCAATTGATTTTTTTTTAATTCTTACCAAGGGGACGTCCGGCAGGGCCCGCCTGGCCTCCCTGCGGTAAGCGCGAACGAATCTTCTCTCTTTAGCAGAAAGAAAGGAGGGGTGAAAGAATACGACAATCAAGCAACAAGGGAAAATTTTTCAAGGGATTATAATTTTTTTTTTACTTACGGCAGGGCACTTCCATCATGTACGACCAAAGGAATTTTTCTTTAATTATTGGAAATATATAGGGTACAGTATATAACGGGATACTGGGTCAGGAAAAATGCAAGGTATCAAAAAATAGTTCTCGATTGTTTTAACACCAATATGTTTTTTAATAATACTTACAGCAATGTTCAATTTCGGCTAAACATACACGGCAGACCAACTAAAAAATAATATGATACTTGCATAGGTTTAAGGCACCAGTTAATAAAAATATGCTGTATGATTTTAAATAAGAATTAGTACTGGGTGATAAAAAATTGAAATGACGGTCATTTAAAAAGTTTTTTTAAGAGAGAAAACAAAATGTTAATATCAAGCACTTATATTTGGTTTATATTTGTTACATGTACCTGAAGCACTCACTAGTCAATGGCGATGGAGTCCTGATATACACAGCAGCCAAAAAGGAGTCCGACAAAGATTCTGAATTTAGTAAGGACGCAGATCGAGACCCCTTGGCTGGAATCCAGGACCGAATTATGCTAGGGACAAGTGCTCAGACATAACCTAAATTTAAGTAGGTACAGAACGATATGACTATTCGAACATTGAGGACAGCTGGTTATTATTATTTAAGGGGGTTCCACTCCTTTCTGAACATACTCATCAAAAATGAGTTTTTGAGCGTCTCTAAGATAACGAATTTAATTACTTCTCTTCTCAAGCAAGTCTTTATTTATTGAGCAGATTCTTTCCTTTTTGAACTTTCTAACCGTAAAGATGTTTTGCATTGGGGACCAATGCTATTTGAAGGGGGGCATGTGTAAACTAGAAAGCGGAATAACAAAAGAACACTCAGTCTAATGTTTGAACTTGATACTTGACATTGAAGGATGAAATATTATGAGTATTATCTAAACATGTTTTAAAAACAATCAGTCAAATATCAACAAAATTTAGTATAAAAGAACGAGCAAATCAAGTAGACGACAACTTATCTGGTTGAGTAGTTCCCTTTTAATGAAGGCAAAACGCTCCTCCTGTAAGCTCAAACCCTCCCGATCCTGATGATCTGGTTAAGTAGTTCCCTTTTAATTAAGGCCAAACGCTTTTCTGGTGACCAGGATCAAACCTCCCGACCTTGACTATCTGGTTAAGTAGTTCCCTTTTAATTAAGGCCAAACGCTTTTCTGGTACCAAGGTCAACCTCCCGACCTTGACTTTCTGGTTAAGTAGTTCCCTTTTAATTAAGGCCAAACGCTTCTCTGGGAACCAAGATCGAACCTCCTTTATAGTGATGTCAGTGTAAAAGTAAAGTATAAAAGTAACGTAAAACTTAAAGTAAAAAGTAAAGTGAACCATAGATGAAAGTGAAACCTAATTAAAGCATACCAATATAACTAAAACGAATTATAACGCTCATAACAATTTAAACTAAAAGTTAACTCAAGGGAGCCGAATAGGTCGAGTCCAGTCAGTCCTCATCGAATGGTCATGCGTTCTACGCTATTCTAGTAAATTGTATTCAAACATAGTCGTCATTCTAAGTGCATTCCTTCCTGTATCTGAAGACCAATATACGTACAGTTTGTTTCGAATTAAGCGAGTCGTTATTCCATCTGATATACAACCCCCAGTTCAAGGAGGAACGCCGCCAGTAATCCCACTCAGCAGCAAGCATCTGGGAAGCGCCCAAATTCCTCTTTGACAATATAATACAGGGATGCAGTCTACAAAAATAATTTAGTAAATTTTAGCGTCAATAGTCTAATTTTAAGTAAAATTATTTAATTTATTCTGAACATACTTGTCACAAATACCTCAAAACTAACTATAAACAATACCGACAAATTTATATGACATTTTTTATACAGTTGTCATTGCTCTAGCGACTTCCGATATTTAATTACGACAAAAACTACACTTTTCCTTTTTATTTATACTAGGTCGCGTGAAAGACAGAATATGGTTATGTCACTAAAACATGAAGACAATGTGTCAATATTTATGTTTATGTAAATTTAGTCGTCGATTCAACTATCGGTTAATTTCACTTATTCTCAACTTATTTTAGTCATTTGAAGCGGTTCCGATACGTTAAAATCAATTTTAATATATTTGGTTAGTTTGGGTTAGTCGTCCAATCAACTTTCGGTTAGTTTCACTTAGTCTCAACTTATTTTAGTCATTTGAACCGGTTCCGATTCGCTATAATCAATTTTGATAGATTTGGTTAGTTTGTGTTAGCAGTCCAATCAACTTTCGGTTAGTTCAACTTATTTTAGTCATTTGAACCGGTTCCGATACGTTATAATCAATTTTAATAGATTTGGTTAGTTTGGGTTAGTCCTCGATTCAACTTTCGGTTAGTTTCACTTAGTATTAACTTATTTTAATCATTTGAACCGGTTCCGATACGTTATAATCAATTTGGTTAGTTTGGGTTAGTCGTCGATTCAACTTTCGGTTAGTTTCACTTAGTATCAACTTATTTTAATCTTTTGAATCGGTTCCCATATGTCATAATCAATTTGGTTAGTTTGGGTTAGTCGTCCAATCTACTTTCGGTTAGTTTCACTTAATCCGTAGGCGAACACTTGCGTCCAGGATCCTTATTTTACCCCGGCTACATGTCCTGAAAATTTCAGCCCTGTAGCTATACTGGACCATGCCTAATTAGGTAAAGGGGCGTTTCACTTTGAAAAGCGTTTCACTTTGATAAGCGTTTTATTTTTACTGACTCGCTAAAGAAGTCACTTCAATAATAATTAACACAAACAAACCAAAGGAAACTAGCGTTCACGCAAAAATGTTGTCGTCGACGAATGTACTAAACAAATCTCGGACTACACTGACAAGCACGTGGAGATGACAGTTGGCCGGATTACCTCCAACTCCAAATTTTTGGGCTGGATTTATGTTGTCGCTTCTCTGCGGTTGTTATTCTCGGCTATCACTCTGCACTTCTAAAATTTACTACAAAACACGATACAGTATAGGTGTATCGTGCTACAAAACAGCCATACCAATATAAATAAATATGGAGTTAGGTTAGAAATGTTAAGTGTCAAAAAATACTGTGTCCTGATTTTTTCAAAAACAGCTGCATGGTTCAAGGATCTAAGATTTTTTTGAACGTAAAATCTAGGTTGTCGTCATTCAGCGGTAAGATTTTCGACATAGGAGCGAAGTTCGAAACCGATCACAGGTGGTATTCTCTCAAACTTAATTTAAAATCACCAAAAGCGATATTGGAATGGTAGCATATAATGTAGGAAACTTGGAAATAATATATATTGAATTTTCAGTTTGTATTTTGTTCTTATTTAATAATAAAGGGAATCGTAAGCCAAATTTGTATACAGCCTTTTAGATCGATTTAGATCAAGTTAAACATTACTAAAGGTTTAAGCAATAGGTTCGCGAGCTCTCATTGACAGCATGAGTGATTTAATTAAATCTCAGGTAAGGTTTAACTTGATATTGTAAAAATCGGCTTTGGAAAGCAGCAGAAGGAAGAAATTTTATGTTTATACTATACATACGGCGTGCTCGTAAAGTATATATAGGATGTTCATATAAAGTGTCCAAATGGTATCTGTTTGTTTTGATTCCTCAGACAATGGTATTTAACAAAACAAGTTAGGCCTAACACCTCGCAAAAACTCTTTCCTTCCGCCACTTTCATTTTTTAAAAGCACCATCTTCATCTCATCTTTGGACTCGATCTCCTCTTTCAGCTTGATCATCGTCTCATCGTCTAAAATCAACTGCGTATCTTGTCCATCTTTCCTTGCTAAATTATTGCTAAAAGATTTAAAACCATACCTGCCCAAAGTCATGTCAAAAAACTCATGCGCACTCACACTTTTCTGAAAAAACATATCCGAGTCTTGTATATTTTTTAAGCTGAGTGAAAATTGATCTGTTACACTTATTTTGACATTGTCCAGCATAAAAGAAGGTATCTTATTCGCAATATCGTCGACATTCACAAAGAATGTGAGTGCCTTGTAGTACCTCAAAGAAGTTTTGATATTTTGGTTCGGAGTCATGAGGAAATATCTTCTAGTGAGGCCTAAAGATTTTAACAAACTCACTACATTCAGAATGTGTTCCTGGTCCTTCAAATCTTCTGCTTGCAATAAAAAAGGTGTCAACCCAGCTTTCCAAAAGAAGTCGTATACCAAATCTAAAGGTGTATCATCTTGTATCTCTCCTAATGTTTCTTCAAACAAGTACATCTTCAAAACGGGGTTCTGAATCTTCTTTATGGTGTCTTGATCAAGATCAATTGAGCCAGTGGAGGTATCAATCTTTAGGTCTAACTCTACTTCGATTTTAGAGTTCAGTGGCTCGCAAATCTTAGATATGATCACTGGGTGCTTTTTTAAAATGGTGACATCTACGCTGTTGACAGTTTGCTGCCAGATAGCGTAGTTTTGTTTTTCCGTAGTTTTCACTACTGGAGGAATTTTAAAATTGTACAGCAACAGATGGCCTACTTTTACCAAAACGTCTTCTTTTTTGAGTTTATAATTGCCTCCTAAATATCCATCGCTCCAATACTGGATGTATTTGATAAACTCTCTATGGATATCAACTCCTCTGTCCCCATTTATAGATCGAGACAAATGATCATCTATCAAGGTGCCAAAGTGTTTCTGTTTTTTTTGGTGGGTGTACAGGTAGATTCTCGGCAGAAGGTGCATCTTGTCGGTGCAAAAAAAGAAAAATATATTGTCATTGTCGTCTGAAGTATTAATTAACAGTTTTCTTCTATTGCTGAGAGTTTTAGCCACTACGCCGACTTCTTTGTCTTCACCTGGAAATTTTTTGTAAATTATTGATCAGATTATCATGCACTCACCATTGGTGAGCAAATTCGCAGAGTAATAATCCAAGGGAGTAAATTATTTCTGATGAGTTATTATATCCAAATTTTGAAACAAGTGTTTTAATTAACCAACTATTACCACACATTAACAATCAACCTCAAGGGGGTAGCCAACCAAATATTTCAGTTTGTTCACATAATAGTCCTTTAAATACAAATTAGAAGTGTCTTCAGTTTGAAAATGGAATTTAAAATTCTCGGGTTTTTCAGGATTTAGTTTTATTAGCTGTTTACAGCATGTAGACAAACTTTATGTTTTTAGATACATTACTCAGCAAGATATTTTTATATGCGCCCATGCTTCATTTGAAGGGGGTGCTTATTATTATCATCCTCGTACAATTTGTTCATAATAATTTATAATGTACGTAATATATTGGCATATTTTATGATTAGGGATCTTCTTTTAGATATAACCGATACAGACTTTCTAATCTATCGAGAAGGGGAACAATCCATGGAAGATATTTTATAATTTTTCGACAGGTATAAGAGCATCACCTTCAGCATTTACGTTATTATATGGAAGGATAGGAATAGGAAGTAAATATTAGGCTTAAGGGGAGATATAGCTCAGAAGGCATACTCGATAAAATAACATATTGCCAATTTAACTGGCTTACTGTAATAATATGGCCCAAATATTTGTGTTGTAAGAGTTTGCGCAATCTCTATTCATAAATAAAGGCCTAAAAGGTAGGCTATTTTATTTCATATGGTCGGTAGGGCAATATGTATTCTGGTTATAGTAAAATGACTTGCAGTAGTTTTCGTAAAACAAAATAAGTCTCTTCTGTATTCTGGTTGATGTGACATACCATGCCATCTCAACCATGATGGATATGATATCTCAGCCGGATAACGTTTAACTGAATTTGTCCCATTTTTAGTATGAGTCGTTATAAAAGAACATCTGGGATGCAAAATTGGACAGAAGTTCCGCTAATACTGGCACTGGAGGATTATGGCACATATTAAATTGTGCATGCATCTATGCATTTTTTCACTATTAGTTTATTAAAACACGCAATATCCTGGCAAATTATCTTTATTTATCAATCAATTACCAAAAACTTTTGTAATAAAGTTTCAAAAATCGCCGAAAAAGGCTATCAAGAGCGCAAGAGTAATCCTGATGCCCCGAACGCGGCTTAAGGCGCAAACAGACTGTTATCATGTCACGTGAGATCACGTGTTGTCACATCGGCAAAATATCACATGCTGCAACGGCTTAGAAACAGACTACGTACACTGCAGATCATTTTTATTACATATTTTGTGTTTGTCAAGATGGCAAGTGAGTCTTGTAGCTCGTCAAGTTCCTCAGACTTTGAAGAAGATTTAGAAAACGTAGCTGCATTTTTCTTAGATTAGTGCAAGAGTTAAAGGAGCATCCAGATCGTTATCATATGTATTTTCGGATGACCAAAGATGAATTTGATTTTTTGCACGGACTAATTAAAGAAGACATTCCCTGCCGATTTCTTCCGAGGCTTCTTGTCGCATAAACTGATCCCTATAGTCACGGGATGAGTGATTGTACAGAACTTCATGTTGTCTGACTTTTTCAATTAAAATTTCGTCCATTTTCAGTTAAAATTCCACTATCTGCACTAAAAACACTGCCGCCAAACACTGAAACCGTACTATCACGCGTGTTGAATATGTAAATTTGCAGAAACAAAATTGTGCTGTCACGTATCACTTGCCGCGAGCTGCATGAGGTGGCTGTAGTGTACTTTTAAACCTATTTATAAACAGGCATAAATTGAATAGCAGATATTTCGGTTGTGCCGTGACCTTGCGTGATAGCATGTGAGCTCACGTGACGTGATAATAGTCTGTTTGCGCCTTTAAGGTCGATTCGCATTTTACGGTACGTCAACGTCACGTTACCGACCGGCAACGTCACGTCATTGTCTTTAAAGACAATGGTCACGACAAAACTGTGGCTCATTCGCATTATAAGATCAAATAGTGGCTCCGTCACATAAAATCTCTAGCCAACAGAAATAAAATAGCTATTTTAGAGTGTGCTTGACAAGCACTAGTGCCTATATTTTGTTTTGGTTAATTAATTAATTCCGGACATGAACAATGCATGTTTAACAATGCAAAATAGAACCGAACTAAGAAAAAGTTGGGGATACGAAAGATGTTTATTAATAGAAAATACGTAGGGCAATACCACACGTTATTCAAGGAATTGGAAGATGACGAAATTTGTTTTTATAAATAATTCAGAATGTTTCGGGATCAGTTTTATGTACTATTATCTAAAATTGAGAAACAAATTCAGACGAAAAGCACTACATTTCAAGAAGCTATCAGTCCTAAAGAAAAGCCAATGGTATGTTTAACACAAGAGCATTGCTTCAAAATACCCTCAAATTAAAAATAGAAAGTGTTTATTTTAAAATAAATGTCAATATAACAAAAAGGAGGCTATTCTATTGCATGATAAAGAACGCTTTAACATAATAGTTTGCTTTAGCTTTTAATTTGTTACAAATCTTGCAACTGAATAATATGTTCTGTGTTGAAAGATTCATAATAATTTCGAGTGATAGTGTTGTTGTGACGATACCAGCAGGATCTGTATAATCTCTGTAAGGGGGGTCTCCGTTGTGTGTCTTTGCGTCGCTAGTTGTGGCTGCTCTGCTGTAGATTGATCCTCCGACGGACGCCAACATTGCTGGTGCATTCTGTTGCCTATTATTTCTTTGCATTTGTGCCCCTTCTAGATCAGGCACAATTGAAAACAGTTTTGTTTCAGTCAGATGTTGATATTCGGGTATAAGTGTTCTAACTGCTGCTGCAAGACATTTATTATAATTTGATGGAAACCGCGAATTTTGCTTTTCACTGTCGAATAAATACTTCATTAGGACAGATGAGGCTGTATCGGGTCTATTGGTTTTCTTCACCTTAGAGGAGCAAGGAGCTGGCATTTTTTTGGGCGATGTTCATATAGGTAAATGTACATTTCCAGGTTTTTGGGCATTTTCATGAACGTCGCCAGTTACAGATTCTCCTTCATCATTGGATTCTTCGTCAGCGCTTTCTAAATCACCAATATTGCTTTTAGTTTCCCTCTCTTTCAAATAAGGGATTATGAAAAACATTCATTCTTTATTTCCATTCTTTTGTTGTATGGCTGCTTGTCCACTTTTTGTGATTTTCTTTTTCAACGCGTTCCTTAGCTGGTCCCTCAAAGAGATCCATCTAGCTTTGAATGTTGGCCCTAGAAATGAAATAGACCGAAATTGTAAATCATGAATCTTACATCAATTTTTAACAGGATAAAATTTTAACAGTTTATTATTCAACTTATGCAGGGACTAAATTTCTATTTTCATCACTCTAGAGGATTTAAGGGTATGAATGGAGTTGATATGTGAATGTGTGCCAAACTACAAGGGCTACGACTTTGATCTCTAAGTATTTTCTCTTACGTAGTCGTTGTAGTTTGGCACCAATTAACGAATCAACCCTCTTAATTTCCTAAAAAAAATCCAATTCTCTACAGTAGCGATTTAGTCCCCACATCACTAAGTAATAAACTCAGTTCTAATGGCATTTTTTTCAGATTCTTACCAACTGGAGACTCATTTCAGACTATATAATTTAGTTACCGTTTAGGAAATTCCACTGTGTATTATATAGTCAAAGAAGTGTGCCAAACTATAATCGATAACTTGTTAACAGAAATAATGTCAACCGTACAAGACAAGAAGAATATTGGGAGAGAATTGCTGGAGAATATGGAATGTTCCGAATTGTTTCGGAGCGCAAGACGGCAAGCAGGTGGAGGAGCGCCCCCAAATAGCGGCTCACAATACTTTAATTATAAATGCACTTTTTCGATAGTTTTATTGGTAGATGCCAATTATAAGTTTATTGCAGTGGATGTTGGATCCTACGTAGAGAACAGTGATTAAACAATTTTTGCTAACTCAAATTTTGAAAAAGCATTACGCCAAAATACGATGAATGTCCTGAAACTGAAAATTCCGCACCCTTGGTACTTGACAGAGATGAGGCTTTTCCTCTAAAACCCTATTTGCTTAGAGTATCGGATAATGTGTTTGGAAACTTAGCTCAGAAACTAGTTCAGAAGCATCAATTCTCTCTTCCAGAAAACGTGGACAATATAATATTAACAACCTGTATTTTAAATAATTATATTAATGTCTTGAAAGCTCGATATATGGAGCTTCCAGAAGGCGAACCAAATTGGCGAAATTTAGCTAGGCAGGGCGGAAATGCACACAATTCTGCATTTAAAATGCGTGAAATTGTACACAACTTTCTACAATCTGCAAATGGAGCCCTGCCGTGGCACAATGAATAGTTTTAATATTTTTCTTCTTTGGAAGGATGCTTATGATTAAACAGAAATATCACTATACTTACCAGGCATATTTACTTCACTTCCTATTTTTCTCCATAATTTATTTTTGTATAAACAAACTATCACTGTATTTCTTATGTGACATATTGTATATTTCTGTTTTCCCACACTCACTCAACTAGCCTTTCGTCATCCATATTGTTTTTTTTTAACGAAATAAATTGATGAGAGCCGGTGTTGTCCTTTCTCGCATTCACATGCTAGAAACATACATGAGCGGACAGGCAAGGAACCGGCACAGACCGTCACGTCAAACTATTCTTCTCAAGAAACCTTGACGTTCCGGGATTGTGATGTTCCGTGACGGCGTCTTCGTATGAGAATATTCTGGTTCAAAATACCCTATAATAGTATATTATTTTATATGGAGGAAAAGTGATACTTTTCATGGCGCGCTCGTGTTTACAGCCGATCGGAGTGAGGCTGGTAATAGAGAGCAAGTCATGAAAAGTAACTTTTTCTCCAAATAAAATATGCTGTTTTTTCTTCAAATGTCGACAAATTAATGCAAAAACATCTCTTTTTAATAGTAATAATATCTAATTATTATTAAAGATAAGTGGGTTCGTAAGGCGGCTTAGACCGGTGTCGGTGAATAGGCACAGGTTGTTGCTATAGTAATGTAACATAAAGCTGCCAGTGGACACTGTCAACAATAATTATTTTTTTAAGATTGCGTCTCCGATTGCGTTTTAATTCCGTACTGATAAGCAGTTATTGAGTAAGTTCGATTAAATAATAACCAATTTGTTCCTAAATTAGTGATTTTTAGAAATGCAGTCACAAATTGAGTGATAAATGCAAATTGTAGTTTAATAAATCTTGAGTTGTTGGCGCTTATTTTGTTGTCTGTTTGTATTGTATCTATGTTGCTATGACAACACTTTTACCTCCGCCGGCGGAAAAGTGAAAAGTAAAGCTCCGGCGGAGGAAAAACGAAACTTCACGGCCGCCTACACAGTCGAGTAATGACGGATTAACTGACGTTTGAAGAAAAAATATGTTGACGTGACGTGGTCCGTCAGTGACGTAACGTTGCTTTCCGTAATATGCGAATCGACCTACTCGCCATTCTTAGCTCGTCCTATATTGATGCTGCCCAGCAGAGTCTTTTCTTCCAGAAATTTCGGCAGTTTGATTTTCTTTGCTTAATTGGATTTTATGTCCAAGATATATGTATTCGGGTACATTTTCTAAGGGATTATCGATAGTTATTTGTAATTGTTCGGGGATATTATTTTGGTCTCGCTCAGGTTCATTTGTAATCCAATTTGATTGGATACCTGATGGAGTTATTCAGCATTGTTTTCAGTTCTTCGGCTTCCTGATTTAGTCTTACTCCAACGACATTAATTCATTTACACTGCCAGTTCAAGTTTTCAAAGACATCTTCCAAGCCCAACGTGAATACCTTCGAGGAAATCGTGTCCCCGTGTCGTATTATCCGTTGGATTAAGATTTTATCGGTTTCATATATTCTTCTAGTACAATTGTCATTTGTGCATTTTATAAGAACTTAATATCTGGATTCGATACCTCGTATTGTCTAGAGCCTTGAGGATTTCCCACGTTTCGACTGTGTCGAATGCCTTCTGGTAGTCAACTAAATCAACTAAAGTGCAATATAGGGGTACATTGTAGGTTGTTTTTTCGATCAGCGTGCGTATACTTTGCAGATGGTCAATAGTGCCCAGAGCCCCCGGGGGCGAAGCCCTTAAATTGGGCCCCAAGCCTTAAAAGGGATCCCCTGGTATGAGAGTCCCATTTTCTACAGTTTTGCAAAAATAGGCTCCGGGGGGGGGGGGGGGGGGGGTGAAGCCCTAAAATTGGGCCCCCTTTTTAGAGATCTGGGAATGGGACCTCTGAGGGAAAAACTCTAAAACGGAGACGAAGCCCTTTAATCTGAATACCCGAATAAGCGTGTGAAAAGCATACTTTGCACACGCCGTGTGCAAAGTATACTTTTCACACGATGATTGAAATGTCCAGTTTTCAAGGGCAGTTAGTGCGTTTTTGCCTATTTTCAGGGCAGTCGAGAAAAAAGTTTTATCGTTAACACATCGTTATTGTTATAAACTAAACGTGCTTACTTTATCATCTCTTCTTACCCAACGTAACTCGGCTCCGGTCTACCTCGGTTACCCCCCGGCACACTAAGGCGTGTCCTCACGAATAGAACATACAATGGTAGATTAAGGGAAGCGTTAAGACCCCGTCATTGTACTAATCGAGACGCGGCTCTCTGAGCGGTTATTCTTTTAAAAAACGTGACACCCACCTAAACTATTCGTGACAATATCTATTTCTGCAATCTCTACATTCTGAATGTTCTGACTAGTGTAACGTTGGGTTTTTGTATTACAGAGTTGTGTAACGGAATATAAGCTTATTCCGCTCCACTAAATTCAGTTCAATTACGAATAATTTTCGATGTTTGGGATTTGAGTCGCCAGTGACATCTATTCGCGAATGGGTATATTTCGTGCAAGTAATTATTTAGAAGCACAAGTACGCTGGTTTATACCTACAATTTGTGGATTTGTTTCACTGTAGCTTACTATATTTAATAGTGACATATATCCGTGAATGGGCTTATCTCGTGTGGTTGGTAATTGGGGAGCTCAGTACGCTATTTAATACCTACAATTTATGAATTTAATTTACTATAGATTACTATATTTAGTATATATTGGGTATTTCTTTGGCCTGACGCTACGTGACCAAATGTGGTAGTCACATGATATAAATTACCCAATTAAAACATTGGAAAGCATAATTTGAGGAACGTCTTAAAATTTTGAAAGCGAGGTCGTAGATCTTTGTGGCGTCCCTTGACGGGTAAGTGCTAATTTTTAATCTTGAAATATTTAATTCATCTTGCAATATATTTCACTAAATGGATTTGTCGAGAGTCACTAATTTTTTCATTTTTAAATACATAATTAATAATTGTTTCTGATTCGCTTAAACGTATTTGGCTAAAGCAAGAATTTAGCATTTTAATATTACACTTTCAATTAGCTTACAGCTTCAATAATCTTAATTTTTGTCGTGACCGTTGGGTTAGGATACCGATTTATTGGTGAATAATTGCGTCTCTCATTAATCAAATTCATGTAATTTGAAGAGGGTTAGTCCAAATTTACAGAGAACGTAATTATTTCATCGTTTAGCGGTAACGCACATTATTTTACGTATTCCCATTCAAATTGAACAGTATTATTTGGGGAATTCTCGGAGTAAATTTTATATATTCCTGCAAAGGTAGTAAATTGAATTTTCAGTAGAATTTCTCCGAATTTTCCCTCATAGTATTGCTGGTTTTAATAATTCTTCTTTCCAGGCTTATCTAATTAAATTATCAGTTTATTTGTTACATCAAGCATATAATTATTAGCACTCACCCTGTCTCGTCTCAACACTGATGTACCGACATTAATTTGCATTTATGAGAGGTTAATCTCACATGTGTACATTTATCTGGTTTTTTTATCTTTTATCTAAATCTCTATCTCGATGCGAGATAGTGATTATCTTATCTTTATCTTTAATTAATTGAGGCATAATTACGCTCAATTATCGTTTATGTGCCAAGGGCCAAAACAAAAAGTAATAGGAATTACTTATTTGGAGTTATAAGACTCGTTTATAGAGAGGTTGTACCTCTATTTTTCTATTTATCATTAAAATTATTTGGATTTGCCGAGAATCACTGAATTGGAACGTAATTCCATAATTTTCTTTTGAATTTTAAATTTCAGTCATAATTTCTTTTGAATTTCATATCTTAAAGTAAAGCAAAATGATATCTTGAGTAACAGTAGTTATTTATAATTTTTGCTTAACTTAAAATTGTATTTCAAGTTTTTGATTATATCTGCTTTAACCAGTAAATTTTCGAATTGTTGATTGCTTCCTCATGTTCAGCAGTGTCACTGATGTTCACATGATATATCCCTGAATATCAGTTAATTAGCAGTATACGTTGGTCTAAGACTTGTCTATTTCTTCGTTCATGTTACGACTGATTTGAGACGCCGAAGACAGCTGTACCATGCAAATTGGTGGGAATCATCACATGGATTACCTATAAGTCCTTGATAACCCTAACTCAATTGAACTTCGGAACAGGCAGAAGCGGTTCCAGTGGAGGTCCCAACACGATCGCATGGTTACAGTATAACTGAACGAAGTTAAGCATCAGTCAGTCAGAAGATAAATTTATTGTAAAGACCAACTATCTGTTATGATTAAAATTTTTGTATTCTCTTAATTTTAATTCTCATCACTAAGTAAATTTATTCATAAACTTTATTTCAAATAATTGCATCAATTATATTTGTAATTTAATTATATTGATAATCTTCATTTCAAATGATACCATCACTCATATTTGTAAATTAATTGTAAAATTAATATATTGTTGTTTGAATTCCTTTGTTTAATGTATCGCAAGATTGAGGTCTGTGAGACGAATTATAAGGGCAAATTTCTGATATTCTTATCTTTATAGTTATTGATATTTAAGTATTCATATTCAGTTCGCATTGTCTCTAGGAACTCTGGCGCCGAAACAAATTTCAGTTAATAAAAGAGACAAGCCCCCCTAATAAAAACGAGTCTCATACATTTAATCAACTAATTATCATTACAAATTGACGCCCAACTGATCAATTTAATTACAGTTGTTTGTCGAAATTTTTGTACCACTTCCACTATTTGCCTCCGATCTGTTACCAAAATTCCCTGTTTGTTTCTTAGCTTGCTAATTTGTGTTTTCCCCTCGTTCGATTGGATTTAAAAACTTTCATGAAAGTTTTGAAGACAAAGATAATCCCTGCATATATTGCAATAAACTTTTATCATATTTCACGGTCACGAGAGCTATGGTTTAAGTGTCAAATGTGTGGCAACTGGGCTCACGCAGAGTATGCAGGTTATTTGCAGGCGACATTTGTGTTTAACGACAATGCCTAAGGTTGATACAATTAACCTGTTCAATGTTTTTTTTTAATTTTTAATCAATATTTATTAATTTATGTCACCAGAATAGATAATGATACTATGGCATAGCAGACATGTTTTTGTTTTAAATCCGTGCTAATCGAAATAAATGTTTTATTAGTTATTTTAATGATGGACCAATCGGGAACGTAAATCAAAGTTTGTATTTCAAGATTGGTATAGAAGATATAGCCCCACGACAAAAAGTCATCTCAGACATATCACTAGATTACTTAAAGGTCTAAACTAATGTCAATAAATATTGGACAATGGTGTAACTTAGAATCTTTAAGTTTATAAACTAACGAAAATACAAACCTTTTCTACAGCATTCTTGCTTCATCTTATGAAGAACGTCACTCTTCAATTTCGTCTGCCGTTCCATGTTCGCTTCTGCAAGCGCAGTGGTGAAAACAACGAATTTCTTATTCTCCACATCTTTACGCAGCTTAATTGTATATACTTGAGATATGTACTTCGCCAGCATAAATCTACCTACAAAATACAAATCCTAGAATACTTTACTTTAATAAGCAGTGTTATTGTTTCTATGCAAAATTAGGATCAAAATTTTGAGACTTGTGGAAATGAATTATATATAAACAAATAAACAGTTCTTGTGAAACTTTTCATGCAAATGGTTACCGGCATTGTTTGCCCGGACAATGTTATATCAACAGTTTTTCGGTGAAACAAGTTTCGCATTGATTTTCTTATTTTTATTTGGCTAAACAGTAAGTACATTCTCATTTATAGACATGTATTCGACCAAAATTATTGTTCCAGGATTGTGTTCGGTGAATCTGTAGTGGTAGCCTTTATTGTTTAATGGAAAACACCTGTAAGCAATATGTGTCGATGCCGAAGTTTGTTTATCCGAACAGCGTCGGCGCGGCAAGATGTGGATTTTTGGTGCCAAGATGTGTGACCGCAACTAAATCTGGAACTTTGCCAGTGATGAATGTTTTAAGGGAGAAAATTACATTTTGTAGCCAAGGACATTATTTCAAGGGGAATACCATCAAATAATGGGGTAAGTGTGTTAAACGTTAACATACATAATGCAAACCTATTTACTTATCCGATATAAACAGTAATTATAATCTAAATAAAATGGAGCAGGAAAGGCTTGTTGAACTTGTAAATAAATACCGTAGTTGTTTTGCTAAAGACACTAGTGAGTTAGGGTGTGTTGAAAATTCTGAAATGACAATACATTTATCTGATACTAAGCCTGTAACGTATAGGCCTTATCGTTTATTACTTATAGAGACAAAAAGTGCGCGAAATTGTACAAGATTTGATGGACAATGATGTAATATGGGAATTCTCATCTCCATATGTAGCCCAATAACTTTGGTTAAAAATAAAACGGGCGAAACGAGAATATGTGTAGACTATCGAAATTTAAATAGTAAAACTAATAAAGATTGTTGTCCTTTGCCAAGAATTTGATGACTGTTTGGAACGTTTAAGAGGTAGCAGGTATTTCACATCTCTAGTTAGAAAAGATTCAATTGGAAAAACGGCATTCATTACCCCAGACGGGCATTACGAGTACCTCAGGATGCCTTTTGGGCTCGTAAACGCTCCTGCAGTATTTCAACCTAATATCAATCAGATTCTTGGTTCCTTACGATTCACAAGAGCACTTGCATACATGCATGATATTTTATTTCCATCAACTTCATTCGACACAGGATACGATGCGTTGGAATCAGTATTCAGGGTTTTCTAAAATGCAGGGATAACATTACATTCAAACAAATGTTATTTTTTTAACAGAGAACATTGAATATCTGGGTCATGAGATGTCATCTGAAGGCGTACGACCTGGTAAGGCAAAAATTACGGCTGTAGAAAAAATCCCGATACCAAAGAATGTCCACGAAGTAAGGCAGTTTATAAGACTCGCCAGATATTTTCAAAAATTTGTTAAAATTTGCACGAATCGCACGACCGTTAACTAGTCTTACAAGCAAAAGATGGTGAAGATCACATCATTCCAACAACTTAAAGATATCTTATGCACAAGACCTGTATTGGTCATCTACGATCCAAAATTAAAAACAGAGCTACATACTGACCCCTCAAAATGGGGAAACTGATGCATACAACTGCAAGAGCAAGATGATAAAAAGTTATAACCAGTACAGCCTTTCAGTCATCAGACCAGTAATAAACACCTCACGGACTGCGAGGCGGTCGCGAACAGGAATGGCCTGCTTCGGGTGCTGCACCGTCGAACAGGAGGAACTTCCATCCATAGAACCATCCAGACTGCTTGCTATTCCCAAAGCACTGAAGCTGGATGAGGTTGTAACGGTGCACTGTCGTTCGTTACGTTTTGATTACTTAAAATGCCAAACTTTAATATAATTATCTGATTATTTGAGTTTATTTGCGCGTAATATCCTGATATCAGATAAGTATCCTTTCGTAAAGAGTATAACACAAATGTATTTTACTTCACAGTTGCTGTATTGTTTTTTATTATTAGTAAATTTGGCGTGTAAAATAGTTGCGGTGAACTGCTTTAATACTTTAGTTTTCTATTTTAAAGATTTCGTCAATTTAAGTTACTTTGCATTAATTTTACTCGGAACCAAAGAAGCGATCGATTTTACAGCCCATCGTAAAGTCGACGTCTGGTCAACGGCGAGTTGTTTAGCGAAATTGCACATTCCTATAGAGGTACGATTAGCGATGAGTGCGCATATGCCGAGTAGATATTATTTGGTATAGAGTTTTGATTGTAATAATTTAATTAATTTGTGAACGTATAAGTATGGAATGTTTCTTTCGGATGGTAAATATCAAATTATTATCAGGGTTATATGTTTGAGGTAGGCTTCAAATTATAAAACGGGGATTTGTCAATATTAGTGTCTCCAGAACCTTGTATGTAAGTGCTTCACGTGGAATTGAAAACATTTTTTTTTATGGCAGGGGCACACACACTAAAGGGAGATCCTATGGCGCTCGACGAGCGGTGTGTGTGCGAAGATGTTGATTGATACGGTTCTTGAATAGTTGTAGGTTGTAATTAGTGGGAAACAGATGCCCTGGGAGTGAGTTCCACATTGATGCAGTGCGCCAGACAAAAGAGTTCTTGTAAAGCGATGTTCTAGGTGTTTCCAGTTGCACGAAGAACTGGTGCGCTCTTGCCGTTTGTCGTGACTGTCTGACAGGAGTTGCCAGGGGCGCAGTGGCGGACATATCACCGGGCAGTTCGGTGCGCCCCCCTGGGGCCCAAGGTTCAGAAAGGCCCCACGATGCCGCGGATCATAAAGTATTTTTGTGGTAGGGGCCCATAAATATATTTTGCCCTTAGGTCCACGCGTCCCTAGATCCGCCGCTGCAGGGGCGGGATGAGGCGGGCCAAATCCTGGGAACATCTTCCGTGAAAGTATCTGTAAAACAGAGATATCTCGGCCACATGTCTGCGGTGTTCCAGACTATCCAGATTCCAGGTCAACTCCGGGTCGCCGACGAGACGCACAGCTCTCTTCTGAATGGAATCCAGCAGCTTAAGGATGTGCTTTGGTGCGGCACCCCAGATATGTGAGTAATATTCTAAGCACGGTCTTATTTGCGCTTTGTAGAGCAAGAGCAACTGCTGCGGTGTATAGAGTTTTTTGTTGCTAAATAGCGCACCAAGCTTCTGGGAGGCTGATTTTGCGATGTTTAGCAACATGGTCATGCCAGGACATATTGCTGTTGACCGAGACACCCAGCAGTCCGATTGACGAGGATGAAGTAATGGTCGATCCTGCCATAATGATGTCAGGGCCCGCTGTATTGGTCCTCTTGGTAAACGTTGCTGCTGTCTTTGCTGCATTGAACTGGACCAAATTTCGGTCGCCCAAAGTTTGAACTTTCTCCAGGTCTTGATTAATTGCTGTAATCTGCTCCTGTCTGCGGTGATGAGTCTCAGTCGCTGGTAAGGGTTTTTCTGATCTAAAGTGGGAGACAAGGGTACTGTCATCTGCAAAACTGTAAACAGGATTATTCGTTTCGGTCAGCAGATCATTAATATAGATGAGGCAGAGAGTTGGTGAAAGTATTGCGCCCTAAGGCACGCCCGCGATGATGGTGAATGTGTCTGAGATGTGTCCATCAACTGCAACGTGCAGAGATCGGTTCTTAAGGAAACTGGCAAGCCAGCTGCAGAGAGAGGCTGGCAGTTCGAAGGACGGCAGTTTGTTGAGCAGTCCTTCATGCCAAACTGTGTCGATGCCTTTGAAATATCCAACGCAATCGTTCGAGACTCTCCGTAGTTCTCAATTGCCCTACTCCATATATGAGTGACAGGTCAATATATCTCCTGTCGATCTCCCTTTGCGAAAGCCGTATTGATCATCAATGATTATTCTGTTGTTCTCGAGGTACTTGAGTAGTTGCTGATTGACTACACGTTCCATGCTTTGGAGATTATTGGAAGCAACGCAATTGGGCGATTGTTTGAGGGCGTGGTTTTCCCGCCTTTTTTTGGAACAGGTTGCACTCGAGCTACTTTCCAAGAGGATGGGTGATTCTCTTTTCCGTAAGACAGAGAAAAAAGCCTTGAAAAAACGGGTGTTAGTTCGTTGGCGCAGTTCTTTAGCACGATGGCAGGTTTTCCGTCCGGTCCTGATGCCTTTTGCGTATCTGGTTCTTTAAGGATTTTGCTAATATCAAGGTGGGGACATACGATCGATCTGTCAAGTTAAATTCTCACTGAGATTGTGTCAACAAAAAGTTAAAGGCACAAAAAGCCTTATAAAAACCATTTTTTTATCTGAAAATCGAACGAAACCTGATGGAATTCAGAGATTTTATGATCACTTTTCGCTTGGTTCTCTGCAAGGCCAGTATCAAAAACCGATCCAGGTCCAACTGGGTATCTAACCCAAATTTTAATTTTAAAAGTTGGCCTTCTTTCAACACCGATCAGGTAAATAGATATATGAGTAATTATCTTGTTGTACTTGAAAGAATATGTTTCAAATTGTTTTTTTTATTCAGTTTATTTATCTGAAATTGCAACATTCCACGATGAGGCCACGTGTTTAGTTAATGAGACAGTGTTCTTTTTTTTCAGCTCATCACTGGCCTCTTATGATTCCTCTTATGATTACTCTTAGTATTATTCTTATTACTCTTATTCATTATGGTTATGGTTATTGTAATCATTATTAGTACTATGATTAGGTAAAGTACTATATATGAAGAGTTGAATCTTGGGAGTTAATCTCTTTCTGGAGGTAATGCTAGAATCCAAGTGGTCGAAAAGAAGCCCGGCTTGTCTAAGTGTATAGAAGCAGTTGACCGTACAGTTTGGGTCGTGGGATCTCCACCGAGGAAGGACTTGGTGACGTTGTTCCTTATTACCACGTGCATTCATCACGCAGATAATATAATAAAGTAATATTCAAACATATATAATTGTTGTAGCCGAGGTGCCAGTTCATAGGGTGATGTAAATAATTTTTTGCTTTAAATATACTGTAAATACTGTATTTGATTATCTTTTCTTTTGATATATCCCTAACGAGAGCAGCAGTAAGACCTTTCCGCAGAGCTTATCTCAACTTCAGAATAGAGTTCGGTTTCTTTTTAAGTCACTGCGGATGGCGCCCAAACCAGATCATAATTGCTTGTGTGATCTTATATATTTAAAGTGGAGAGCTGCTGCTGATTACACGTAAGTTAAGGTTTGCCTAGTAGGGTTATATATCGTTAACACCACGAACGTTACAAGGTACTCTAATTGAGAATCACATCAACGGAAGCACCATGGAACACAATAGATCTATACAGGTCGCAGTGTATTAAAACCCCCCTAGATCATTCATTCATTCATCAGAAGTCAACGTCTTTGCGTCAGCCTAAGGATTTTACAATCGAAGGCAGTTCTGGAACACGCTACGGTGAACATAGGTCCGGTGTAAATGTCGGGCCTGTTCTTTTCTGAACTCAATCAGTGTTCTAATTATTTTGCAGAGTAGAGATCCCTGAAGATGCCGTGCAACAGAAATTTCGAATAGCGATTTCAATCTGACACGGTCTAATTACAAGAATTATATTTACTTAATCGCTAAGAAAAAACATTGTTTAAATCCATTTCAATCGTAAGTTATCCTACAATTTACCTTCACCGAAAGAATCTATACTATTGACATTATTAGATATATCCTTAAATTGAATGGCAAAAGTCGTTGTGAGACCCTGTTGTGCCTTTGTTTCTTTAAGGTCGATTTGCACTACAGCGTCTCCGAAATCGCCCCATTCCTTGTCATTGACGCTGATTTTAAAATCTTTGACAGTCGGTTCCAATGCTAAACTGATCGCCCAATAAGCTATCACTGAGCATATATAAGTTTTATTGTTACCCTCTGGATTCTTGGTGTTTCTGGGACGATATTTCTGGAAATAAGTAATAACATTAGATGTATTTAGTTAAAAGCAAATATGCATTGCAAAAGGTAGATTTTAGACAGGCAAAGTGAAAAATATATGCTCAGGACGATGCCAAAAGCCACTCACATCATTGTAAGTTCTACAATAATAACACAAGTCGGTATAGTTATGAAATTTGATTATATTATTTGACAATTTTACTGAAAATAGCAATAGTTTTTCTCAGTAGTCATCAGTTGTTAAAATGACAGACTTTTATTAAACGTTGTTTGTAATGACATTTTATAACTAGAGTTTGGCCATTCTTAGTTCGTTCTCAGTTAGCCCTCATTGACCAAGACCAGCCCAGACCAGCCTCTGGGCATTAGGTAAGTTCTACTACTTCTAGTTCTTGATGACCTTTTGTCTTAGAGAAAAACTTGAATGAAAAATGGTCTTTTCAGAAAAATGTAAAATATCATCGATTCTAGGTCCAAAAAAGTGGGGCTTTTTTTTATCATACCTACAGTTTTTTTTTTTAGAAAAGCCGACACTTGACGAGAATCTTTGCCAAATACTGTATCCGAAGACGCTTTGGAAATAATGATGCCTTTTATACAGAATGACCTAGTTGAATTTAAACTTTTTGCTATTTCGAGTTTTGACAACACCAATTAATATTTTATTATTGGAAAACGGAATAATCTGGACCAACCAAACGTTCGTGCATTAAATAGAGAGGCATATGAGTAGAAAATTTTAAAAAATCGTGATTGTTTGATTTTTAGTTTGAAAAATCTACTTTAAGCGTCCCTGCAAGCTGGGGCTGCTATAGAAAAGTTCTAACAATTTTCCATAAGAGATCGATAAAATCGAGGTTAAATTGAATCATGCAGTAAATCGCAAAATATTTCTAAAATTTCAGCATTTTCACTTGTGAATAGATAGATAGCTTTGCTTTTGATGCATTGTGGGAAATTTGAAGGAATACGTTTTTCAATATTTTTAAATGACGTAGGTTTAGGTTAAATAATGAGGTGTTCCATTCCGAAACACGTCTTATCCATTTTCTATAAATTTTAACCGCAGTATTCATGCACGTTCAAACATCGTTGTCTCTACAGCACAAGCTATGCGTTACAGTAATTACAAAACAACCTATGATTTTTTTTAAATGAAACTATCACCAAAAACCATATTTTTAGCTTTTTATTTTGGATAAGACGAGTTTTGGTGACACGCTGAATAAGACAAATATTGATGCAATTATTAAAAAAATTACCATAAAGTAAAACATAAACAGTTTAATTTATTTAATTTTATTGTTTATAAAAAATAGTGATATAAAAAATCTACAAACTAAAGTACATTTTTATCACAAAACCAGAATTTCTTCTATAAAAGGTAATGTTGTTTTTTATTGTTTTTAATTATCATAAAGCAAACTAAATTCTAAATTCTCCTCTTTTGCACAAAAGAATAATAATAATAAAGTCATGTTCGGGTCCGATACGTTTTTTTTTACTTTCACCTTCTAACTTTGTAATATTATTACATAAGTTTTAGTCCAAATGAAATATAAAACCAATGCATAAGAAACAGAAGTTCATTATTAGTACAGGAATTATACCGAAAAATAGGCCAAAATCCCAGAAATAGTATATTATTTTATATGGAGGAAAAGTGATACTTTTCATGGCGCGCTCGTGTTTAACAGCCGAACGGAGTGAGGCTGGTAATAGAGAGCAAGCCATGAAAAGTAACTTTTCCTCCACATAAAATATGCTGTTTTTTCTTCAAATGTCGACAAATTAATGCAAAAATATCTCTTTTTAATAGTAATAATAATAATTATTATCAAAGATAAGTTGGTTTGCAAGGCGACTTAGACCGGTATCGGTAAATCGGCACAGGTCGTTGCTATAGTAATGTAACATAAAGCTGTCAGTGGACACTGACAACAATAATTATTTTTTTAAAATTGCGTCTCCGATTGCGATTTAATTCCGTATTGATAAGCAGTTATTGAGTAAGTTCGATTAAGTTAATAACCAATTTGTTCCTAAATTAGTGATTTATAGAAATGCAGTGCACAAATTGAGTGATAAATATAAATTTTAGTTTAATAATTCTTGAGTTGTTGACGCTTGCTTTGTTGTTTGTTTGTATCTATGTTGCTATGGTAACACTTTTACCTCCGCCGGCGGAAAAGTGAAAAGTAAAGCTCCGGCGGAGGAAAAATGATACTTCACGGCCGCCTACACCGTCGAGTAATGACGGATTTACTGACGTTTGAAGAAAAAATTAATTTATAACATCTGACGACTGATTTCAGTTCTTAAGACAGTGCTTTATCACCGGAAACAAAGTCCCCAAAAATTCCTGCATTGGAAAATTTACAAGAGCCAATGGAAATATTTTTTAATGTAAACTACTAGAAAGTGAAATTATCGTTCACGGTCTTAAGGTGTTATCTGATCATGGTTCAAACATCTTTTTTTTTTGGAGAAAAACTACTTTTTCAACCCGGAAATTACAATTTTTGCCAATCGGGAAAAAAAATCACCGGAGATGGCTAAAAAACGGAGAAAAATGGGCTTATCTGACACATCAGCCCTCGAAAATCTTTAAATATTATAAATATTTAGATTAAATATAACCATACCACTTAATACTTAAAAGATATCATATGTGGCCACACATTTTACTGGAACAGTAGTATAAATAAAAGCTTTACTATGTACAGAGTGTCCCAAATTCGAGCCTCATCATTGGGATCTCGGGAACTAGAAGAGATAAGAGGTTGGTTTAATGGACGCAAAGTTGCGCGATTTGATGCTGATCAAAATGCCACCTTACAAGTTTAAAAATTCCGAACACTTCCGAAGATTTTTGGAAAAAACCGATTATTCGCGATTTTATTTTTATTTTTTTATGACTCTATTTGACTAGATATAACAAAATAAATTTCACATTCTCATTGCTACTTTTTCTATTCTACAACATAATTTTATCAGATTTTCAAACCGACGTTTCGTCTTTGAGCTGCCATCATCAACTTTGTTTTTTTTAAATACGGCCCTGTATTTTTTATTACGGATTTTAAAAGCTGTTAAGGTCCCAAAACCAATGATGTATCGCACTTATTCGGAAAATTCATATTAGTGACATTTTCCATAAGAACTCATGTGTTAGATTTTTTGTAACATCTTACTAGGAAATCATTAAAATGATTTTTTCTTCAAACGTCAGTAAATCCGTCATTACTCGACTGTGTAGGCGGCCGTGAAGTTTCATTTTTCCTCCGCCGGAGCTTTACTTTTCACTTTTTCACCGGCGGAGGTAAAAGTGTTGTCATAGTAACATAAATACAAACAAACAGCAAAATAAGCGTCAACTCAAGATTTATTAAACTAAAATTTGTATTTATCACTCGATTTGTGCACTGCATTTCTAAAAATCACTAATTTAGGAATAAATTGGTTATT
>MU182153.1:432838-461382 GCA_016904865.1 Pissodes strobi
CTAGTGTGAGGCTATAATTGTACTACATCCCGATTGCTTTAATATATTATTACGGGGGTGGTTTTTTATTTATTCTCTGTTTTTTTGACTTTGGGGTTCATTATTGGAAGATTTAAAACTTTAAATAAAGAAAAAAATCTCTTTAATCGGCGACTTGAATTTCTGCTAAATTATTGTTTTTCTGGAAAGATAGTATATCATTGCAATCGATTCACATGTCGTGGTGACTCGTTACTAGGGAATGTTTCCGTTTCTAGGGCCGTCCCCCTGGGGTAGGGGAATCTGCTGTTCCACCCGACGAGGATTTAGAAGCCGCGGCACAGGGCAGACCTTTGCTGGTTGGCTTATCTGCCAGGCCTGTTGTGATTCTGGGCTAGCGGAGCTAGTCTACCTGGAGTGACCAGTTCGTTCTTTGGACCGGTGGTGTGACGAGTTGGTCGTCGGATGATATGTGCCACCCAGCCGGGTAGGTGGACTTGGACACGCTCCGGAGAGCTAAGTTAAGTGATATACTAGGGCTAGATTTAAATTCTTGTGTTTTCAAAATCTGTCATTATGTTTTCCAGTTGCGCACCATATTTCCGTTTAGTTTAGAACGCATCTTGTATCCTAGCGGCTTTTATGATCACAACTCCGCGCGGTAGACCAGACCTAAGTTTTTTTACTACCCCAGTTATTTGCGGTGGTTTTTAAGCGTTTAAGTAGCGCCTACCTTTTTCCTTTAACTTTAAGCTCTTTTTAAGTTTTGTCGACCACTGATAATTTTTCTTTTGTACTAATAGCTAAGTTTTTTTATTAGATAAGTAGTTCAGTACTTTTTTGATTCAAACCACCCTCTCATATTTCTTGTACAACATAGAATTTATATCAGAAGTTGTGGGCATTCGTTAATTACTCATACGCCGTTGTCTTAACATTTATTGTTTATTATTGGCCCATTTATTTCTTCGGAATAAAGTGATAGTATTGTATTTGCGGCGTTTTTATTTGGCTTCGCAATCCGTTGCAATTTTATATTTCAGTATTAGATCGTCGCAGGCGTTCTCTATCATAGTGATTCTTACCGGCAAGGTTTATCTTGAGGAATCGTGGAATCGAGGTCTTGCAGCAAGTTCCAAGAATAACGCGGGGATCTCCAGTTTGGTCCGTAACGAACTCAGTGGCGCCCAAAAAACCTCTCACCGGATCAGCGGGCAAATTGCGCGCACACTTTACAACTTGCTACAGGGCCGTGCATACCGATCTTGTCGGGTGTTTACTTTTATAAAGGAAGTCTGGTCGAATTCAGTAAGAGGATATTAATACTACTCTCTGTGGAGCACGTCATAGCTTCACAAGCATCGAACAACTTGTTTAAATAAGGGAAAAAACATATAATTCTTTTAAACAGTTATTGGAATATGAAAATAAAGCTTAGTATAAAAGTACATTTCAAATTATTCAGTGAAACATGCATAGGTACCTGAAAATTACATTACTATTTTAACAGCAATTGAAAGATCTTTCAGTACCCTCCGGCGTGTAAACCGAGTGTTATACTCTGGTGTAAACACCTAGTCGAGATTAACTATGTCTGAGGTCTCTGTATGCTTAGCATTCACAGAGAATTTGAGAATAATAATAAAGACAGAGTTATTAAAAACGCAATAAAACGGTTTTCACAAAAGAGAAGTCATCTGCTATTACTTTTCACCGATTAGGAAAATATAGGTATGCACATCCATAGTTCAAAAGATATTTTTTTGTAAGGTAGATACATTTCCAACCAAAAAATGTATGTCAAAATTATGATACAGTTCAGTTTAAGTTAAAGTCAAGCAAACCAAAACCGTATATATGTATTTTTGACAATAAAAGTATTTAAGTTTCAATCTATGTTTACTTTGCCCCAGAGGCGCATCTCTGTGAGGGGGACAATATAGCCCACCACCACCCCCCCCCCCCCCCCCCCCCCCCCCCCCCCACCCATAGGCTACCAAAAGCTTCCGCAATATTTGCATACAAATAATACAATTTTTAAATTAAATTAAACCTAACGCAAGAAAAATAAGAAGAGTTATAACGATTGCAGATTGGATTGTTATTGTTATGTTATATCATTAAGAGCGAGGCCCAATTTCAGATTACAATTGTTGCCAGTTGCCCAGCCCTACTTTTTTACGTTTAATTGACTTGGGAAATGTGTCAATAATGCTTGGTAAAATCCGCTTCGTCCGCTCGTGGAAGGCGTGTTTTTTTTAACGATTTTAATGACTTTTGGGCAACAATTGGGCATGGCACCCACAAAATTTTAGCCTCTCCGGCGCTGCACCTGGGTCAAGCTTTTCCCTCATATCGACTTGCCCCCCCTGGAATTTCACCTGCCGGCGCCCACGTTTCTGCGACGTAGTTCAAATGAAAACTAAATAGAATGTACAGGTAGTAAGCTAGTACTTTGTCTTTTAAGATTCTTTAAATAATGATTATTTAATATTTCTGGAAATATAGACCTTAGATTTAGGCAATAAGAGTTTCACTGGGGTCAAAAACTTTTAGTTTTAGTTTATAAAGCACTTTTGTGTAGGACTCCTACTAATTCTACTATAACAACTGTAACTTCTTCTATACCTTTAACTATAACTTTTTTGTTTTAAACTTGGGTTAACGTATTTATAAGTTTCCTTCCGCTCTGAGGCGATACACGGAATAGGAGGTCCGAAAGAAGGAATTATTCTAGATCCATGATAGCCTGCGGTCGTTGGACTCTAGATGAGCTTTAGAAAACGTACGTTTTAGGTGTCGAGGCACAGGAAGCGGCGACCATTGCAATAAAGAAGCTCCGTTTTACCAATGAATTTAGCTTTCCGTATATTCGATATGCTTAACACTCGAGATAGATTCAGATACCATATGCATTTTATTTGACACGAGAATTTCTCTATTAACTGAATTTAAGTGAAATAATCTGCAAGAGCGTATTAGTATATTTAAATAGGATAAAAAAAAAACGTACCATCATTCCTATTAAATTCGGATGCTTTTTCCAACAAGCTGTCGTGTGTAAATATCTGATTCACCTGTTTGGTTGAAATCCTCATTGACAGTCATCAACACATTTCTCTGCGCATGGTGCTATGCGTTTTCTCAGTACATTTGAAAGTATTTTGTATGTTATATTCACAAGTGTTATTCACTATAATGCGTATTGGCTGTGTGGAAATAATTATTCCTTCATTCCATCTGTCTGATATAGTTTCTGTTTTCCATATGGTATTTATTAAAGCATGATGTATCTCCTTATGCATAAACAGAGAAATCGTTTAAATGCAAACGATGATATGGGTATAGCTTTCAGCAAAATTAGGCCCAGGACTGCATAGCTAGTCAAGCACGTGCAAGCCCGAAAATCTCACTGACTTTGAAGTTTTTAGACGGAGTTCCTATGGCACTCGACGAGCGGTATATGTGCTAAGATGTTGATTGACACGTTTTTGAAGAGCTGTAGGTTGTAATTAGGGGGAAACATATGTCCTGGGAGTGAGTTCCACAGTGATGCAGAACGCCAGACAAAGGAGTAATTGTAAAGCTACGTTCTAGGTGTTTTCAGTTGTACGACAAACGGGTGCCCTCTTGCCGTCTGTCGTGACTGCCTGACAGGCGTTGCTAGGTATGGAAAAATGCGTGCCAAATTCTGGAAACAGCTGCTGTGAAAATATCTGTACACAGAGAGATCTCGGCCACATGTCGGCGGTGTTCCAGACGATCCAGATCTCGGGTCGCCGACGAGACGCACACCTCTCTTCTTAATGGAATCCAGCAGCTTTAGGATGTGCTCAGGTGCGGCACCCCAGATGTTTGAGCAATATTCTAAGCACAGTCTTATTTACGCTTTATAGAGCAGCTGCTGCGGTGCATATAGTTTGTTTTGCGAAATAGGGCACAAGCTTCTGCGAGGCTGATTTTGCGATGTTCGAAACGTGGTCATGCCAGGACATATTGCTGTTGATCGAGACACACAGTAGTCCGATTGACGAGGATGAAGGAATGGTCGATCCTGCCATAATGATGTCAGAGCCCGCCGTAAGGGCTTTCTTGGTAAACGTGGCTGGTTGGGTTTTTGCTGCACTGAACTAGACCAAATTCCTGTCGCCCCAAGTTCGAACTTTATCCAGATCTTGATTAATTGTTGTAATCTACTCCTCTCTGCGGTGATAAGTCTCAGTTGCTGGTAAAGGTTTTTCTGACAGAAATTGGGAGACAAGGGTACTGTCATCTGTAAACAGGATTATTGGTTTCGGTCAGCAGGTCATTAATATAGATAAGAAACAGAGTTGGTGAGAGTATTGCGCCCTGAGGCACGCTTGCATTAACGGTGAAAGTATCTGAGATGTGTTCATCAACTGTAAAGTGCAAAGATCGGCTCTTAACGAAACTGACAGCCGAGCTGCAGAGAGACTCTGGCAGTCCGAAAGACGGCAGTTTGTTGAGTAATCCGTCATGCCTAACCCAACGCAATCGCTCGATTCTCCGTAGTTCTCAATTGCTTTACTCCATATACGAGGGGCATGAGCCAATCTCCTGTCGATCGCTAATTATTCTGTTGGTCTCGAGTTACTTGAGTAGTTGCTGATTCACTACACGTTGCATGACTTTGGAGATTATTAAGGCAATTGGGCGATAGTTTGAGGGTGTAGGTTTATGTTGCAGAAATCTATTCTTAATAGGTTCAGTATCTTTGCTACCTGTGAAACGTTGCATTAACGGCCCCAAGGGCCACCAGGCGCCCGGATATTCGAATGGCCGCGGAATTTACTTCCGGAAAGTTTTGATCCTGGAAGCGCCATCATGTCCATCTATTCCTACTGTGGAACCCGGAATTACCAGTGCGAAAGTGGAACGTGATTCGAAAAAACCACTAAGCACTTCCCAGTTCTGGTGAGGTGGCCCTTCATCATATGATAAGAGTAGGCTTGTGCATCACCTACCACCTAAGGCCGCTTCCACTGGAAGTATAGATCTCAGACTTATTCGTTTGATGGTCCCTAGTCCGAAAGGGGTGAGAATGTAGTTTGTTGGGTCACTCTCCAGTGATTAGCTCTAGACTTTGTACTTCACTGTTCTCCAGCCTGGAGGAGGACCATGGGATTTGATGGGCCACATCCCGTGAAAACTTGGAAATGCGGGGGCGTCCTCGCCGTAATCAAACTGCTCTGAAAAGTCTGACGTTCCTGCCTGCTAATACAAAGCCCCACTTGTCACAAACTGCGAATAATCAGCTTTAGACTTTGTACTTCGGTGTTCTCCAGTCTGGAGGAGAACCATGGGATTGATGGGCCTCATCCCGTGGCAACTCGGAGAGGCGGGGGCGTCGCGTCGCCCCCGGTATAAGTATAATTTCACGTTAAATATATTCAGTTTAATTATATCGGCTTATTAAATTTATCTCACAAATAAGTCTGCTTATTATGAAAATTTAACCTAAGTTTAGCCTTTAAAAGGTTTATATGTATAGATCAGAGGGTCTCCGTTAAGTAATCCTTGTGGTTTTATCGCTGTCGTATCTCCCTTATATTTTAATTATTTCGATTTAAAGCATAACTAAATAGATTGAGTTTTGTAAATCGAAAATTACAAACTGGTATTCTTTCGTAAGTTTCATTTTGCAATCTGTATAGTACTTCCACAAGTAACTCCCTCCCCTCTGCAAACCGATATAACCAATCAATATGACGTCGGTACGCCTTTTATAAAATATTATTAATTAGTTAGTGGTTCATTTGGAAGACCTTTAAGTGCATCCATCTTTGAAAATGTTGAAATCAATTGTTTCGAGATGACGGCACACTCTGAGTATCAAAATTACCGCCATCTTCAAATAGTTTCAAATCTAAGGGGTGAACTAAGGATAAAAGTTTTTTCAAATGAGATACCACATTTCTCCTTTCTGGCTGAAAAAAGTTTTCCAAAATGGCAAACGGACTCCATTTTGAACACAATTTCTTCCCCAAAATATGTGATTTTAGTCACTATTAATCGGCTCTATTGACGTTAAGCGGAGAAAATGGATTGCTTTGTGGAAGCTATACTGTATATATAGGTACTTACTCCACTGGCTGTACCAAATATATTTAGGCTCGTATCTTGCACTTCTGAAAAACAATTAACAATTCATTATAATTTTGACAATAATTATTAGCCAAATTGAAATCACATTAACTTCCTAAAATCTTACCTTTCTGACTAGGCGTAGATTTTTTTATTCTTCTCAAGTTCCTCTTGTGAGTTTTGCTACCCTGGTGAATAGTGTAGAAGTGCATATCTGTAAACTCTGTGTCGCATATGTTACATTGAAACAGAGGTTCTGTTTTATCTGCGTAAACAAAAATAGAAATGAATCCCTAAAGTTGACATGGCTACTCACCAATAAAAATTGCAGTTTTTAAGTTTTACTTGGGATAAAGAAAATAATAGCTTCAATAGAATAATAATTATTCAATGTTAAATTTAGAACTAAAAATATGTTTTGTCGTAAAACACCTTATATATTAAATTTTTAGGTTCTACGAATAAGTCTAGACATGTTTTATATTAATATCTATATCAATCTCTACCCGTTGGGGTTGTCAGATCTCCTAGCGGGCGCCTCCCCGGGTGGCAGATACGGGAATGCCTCCCAGATATGGGTGGTACTGGGGAAATCAAATACCCAAGGCGGACCAAAACTGACAAAGGGCACTCATTTGTCCTTGAGAGGATATCTCAAAAAGCGGAAGAACCAGACATGATCAACGGCATATGGATGCAGAAGGCAAGGGGAAACCACTGCATTAAAGGTTTACTTGAACTTCCCAAGAAACAAAAATGGCAAGTCGTAGACATATTTTGGCCCCTAGTCCGTGGCAGACCTTAGATGGTGTAGGGATTATAAGAATCCCCACGAAGAAAGCTAGGCACCACTTGAGTGGAAAAACAGAAAAATAATACAATAACAATTGGAACATGGAACGCGAAATCCTCATTTAGAGCAGGAAAGACACATAATATTGTCGAAGAGAATGAACATCTCGGTGTGAGCGAAGTTAGATTGCCAAATTGATATTGATGACTGTATAATGTATTATACAGGTAACAATGATCGTCTACATTATAATGGTGTCGCAATAATAATGGACAAAAAATGCAAAAAAGCTGTTAAAAAGTTTGTGCCTATATCAGACCGAATTGCTCTAATGCAAATAAAGGCATACCCGAAATACATAAATATCATTCAAGTGTACGCTCCCACGGCGGAAAAACCCGAGCAAGAGATAAACCGCTTTTACAGGGACATCCAAAACCTATTAAAAAGTACCAGCAAAAACGAAGTTAACATGATCATGGGCGACTTCAACGTAAAAATAGAGAAAGGAAGAGTTGAATATATTGTTGGAGATTATGGTCTTGGGGAACAGACTGAGAGATGAGATATACTGGTACAGTTCTGTAATGAAGAGAACTTAGTGATCGCAAATACATGGTTCAAACTCCCAGAAAGGCGACTATACACATGGAAAGCGCCAGGTGACAACAAAGAAAATATTATAAGAAATCAGATAGACTATATACTGATAGATAAACGGTATAGAAGCGCAAGGTGTAAGAACTTATCCTGGATCAGACATCGAGCCCGATCATAACCCTGTAGTTGGAAAACTTGAGGGCCCAGAAAAGAAAACAGACAAGACCCAGCTTTGAAAAACTAAAAGAACCAGAAACAAAAGAAAAAATAACACATGTACTGAATAATAAATTTAAGGAAATTATACATCTGGAAACAATAGAGAACCATTGGCAGGCATTTAAAAATGTAATACGTGAAGTGCAAGAAAATGAACTGGGAACTCAGGAGCAGAGAGGAAGACAGAAATGGATGACGGAAGAAATCTTGGCATTGATGGATAAAAGAAGAAAATACAAGCACAAAGACAACAATAAGTATAAGAAATCCACGAGAAGAATACAAAACTCATAAAAGAAGCAAAGGAAAGATGGATGCAGGAACGCTGCGAAGAGCTCGAAGAACTACAACAAAAACATGATCACTTTAACATGCACAAAAAAATAAAAGAAATAACTGGAACGAATACCAAAATTCATCAACAGGTTATCTTAGTCACAGATAATAACAAGCAAACTATAAATCCAGAAGAAACCGAAAGAATATGGACACACTATATACAGGAACTCTTTGATGATAACAGAGCAGAACCGAAATCAAGAGAAATAAGACGAGAAGACCAACCAATGGTAATTCTTATGTCAGAGGTAAAGCACACAATAAAATTGTCAAAAGCACGTAAAGCTCGGGGTGGGGACAACATCTATGCTGAAATACTAACACTGCTAGATGATGACAGCCTCAAAAGATTAACAAACTACTTAAATAAGATATATTGCTCAGGAACTTTACCACACGACTGGTCCCAATCTATATTTATTCCGCTACCTAATAGGAGCGGAGCAAACGAGTGTTCACAATATCGCTTGATCAGCTTGATCAGCCATGTTCTGAAGATAGCTTTAAAAATCATACACCAGCGAATATACACAAAATGCGATCAATATGTAGGAGAAGAACAATTTGGTTTCCGTTTGGGTTATGGAACTAGAAAGGCGCTGTTTGGGCTCAATGTATTGCTTCAAAAATGTAGAGACCAATTATAGGAGGTTCACCTATGTTTTATAGACTATGAAAAAGCCTTCGACCGAGTAAAGCATACATAGCTGGTAAATCTGCTTTATGAACGGGGAGTGGACAAATGTGACATCAATTTAATTTAAAATTTGTACAGGGAGCAAACAGCAGCCATAAGGATGGAAGATAAGTTGACTAACAGCGTACCCATCAAAATAGGTGTGTATTTACAAGCTTGCTTCCATACAATCTAAAAAAAAATATTTGATTAAGTTTTATTATGTACCTATTTAATCTAATAATAATTTACCTTTTTTACATCCACATGCAATAAATACTTTTACATCCGAAGGAAATGCTGGTGTTGTTAAAATTGGGGATAATTTGGATATCACCTGCCTCCTCAAGTTTCCATCCGCATTCTGTCACCTCTGGTAATAGGGGATTTGGTTCTAAAGAACTGAAGCACACCTTAGTTTGATAATATGCTCTCAGACTGCGAAATTTTAAACTATTTTTTGTAGGGGCTAGTGTTTTTCAATTAGCGATAATAGTGTCCTGAAAATATTATTAGACGAAATGTTTGGATTTGTTCAAAATAATTTTATGATAAATTTTTCTATGTTATTGAACATACCATCTGAAAATTCCTGGACCTCAATACCGTCTAAATAATCGGAATAATTTAGATACATTTTCCAACATTTTATTTTTCCTAATCCTGAAAACTGGCTGGTTGTATGACAACCCGTTAGAGCATGAAATGCAGGTAATTTTTTTGCAAGTTTTTCTTCTAGGTTAATGCCATGAATGGCCACATATCGCACCGAATTTCCTCTTCCACATTTTACCCAAATTCTCTCTAGAAATATATATTTTTAAAATGTACCAGAAGTACAAGTACATCAGTGTCATTGGAGACCACTATGCATGTCAAATAATACATACAATGTTTAGCAGAGAGTATATGCAACAAAATCCTAGTATCAGCTTCTTCGTGACTATAGAGGATAGTAATTTGTTGTCAATTGGTTCTCAATTTGTTTTCTTATCAAAAATATTGGTAAATCCCCCACTATAGTTGCGAACTTGAAATTAGTTTTATGTCAGTGCTCGTTCAGATAAAAAGTTCGTTAACTGTTTTTTTTTAACTAAAAACAGAGTGGATAAAATAAATTCCACTGTTTGGGATGTAAAAAAGGTAACTTATTATTAGATTAAATCGGTACATAATAAAACTTAATCAAATATTTTTTTATTAGATTGTATGAAAGCAAAGCTTGTACACGTAGAAGAAATTAAATAGGTTGCATAGGATCATGCAAAAAAAATACTGGAAGGCAATATTGAAGTCATTGTGTCTATTCCTGAAGAAGATACAGACACTGAAGATAAATAGATCTTGTTAGAAAGCCATTATCTATAATATAGGCTTTCTATAGGGCGAGACCAATCGGGATAAAAACTTCGTAACGGTACGTCAGATCGCTCTGGAACTTATACCTATCGACTTGGAATCGAAAAAAAATTTTTTGATTTTTTGTCTGTATGTGTGTATGTATGTATGTATGTGATGAAATCGATTACAGGTCGCAATTTTGAAGATAGAAAGTTGAAATTTGGCATAGAGGTAGAGGTCCACAAACCCTCGGAACCTATTGATTTTGGTTACGATCGGTCAATATACAGGGTGTGAAAACAGGACAAGTTACCGTTTTTTGGGGTTTTTTGGCATTTTTGTCCGTGTAAACAAGGACCAACTTTTCTTTTTTTTTATGTCAAATGAAAGAATTCGGTAAGACACGTAATTTTGTTAATTTGCTCTTTTGCTCTAATTGTTATACAGGGTGTGAAAACAGGACAAGTTGCCGTCTTTTGGCATTTACAGGTCGCAATTTTGAAGATAGCGACTTGAAATTTGGCATAGAGTTAGAGGTCCACAAACCCTCGGAGCGTATTGATTTTGGTTACGATCGGTTAATATACAGGGTGTGAAAACAGGAAAAGTTACCGTTTTTTGGAATTTACAGGTCGCAATTTTGAAGGTAGCGACTTGACATTTGGCATAGATGTAGAGGTCCACAAGCCCTCCAATCCTATTGATTTTGACTACGATCGGTTAATATACAGGGTGTGAAAATAGGAAAAGATACGGTTTTTGACATTTACAGTTCGTAATTTTGAAGATAACAACTTGACGTTTGGCATAGAGGTAGAGGTACACAAGCTCTCAAAGCCTATTGATTTTGCTTACGATCGGTTAATATACAGAGTGTGAAAACAGGAATAGTTACCGTTTTTTGGAATTTACAGGTCGCAATTTTGAAGATAGCGACTTGAAATTTGGCATAGAGGTAGAGGTCCACAAACCCTCGTAGCCTATTGATTTTGGTTACGATCTGTTAACATACAGGGTGTGGCAACAGGACAAGTTACCGTTTTTTGATATTTTTGTCCGTGTAAACAAGGACCAACTTTTTTTTTTCCAATGTCAATTTATAAATAGAGGTGAAAGTATGTTAGCATTTTTTGTTGACAGCATGGTTACCATAGCAACCAATTAATAATATGTATATCACTAATAAAAGATATAATATGGTAATTAGGATTGATTATTAAGCTTAATTTGATACTAAAAAACTGGTTGCTATGGTGACCAAAGAAAAGTAAAAAATCGTCATAATTCGACAATCGTACGACTTAGAGATTTGACATTTGGTATTTAGGTAAAGATTAAAAAAAATTGACGATTGACGTTAACCGATTGGTTACCATGGCAACCAATTAGAAATTAATCACGGTAAAATTAGACTAGCGATTGGTAACTCTAATTATAATGGCTTTCTAATTATAGGCCACGGTAGGAGCGGATAGGAGCGTGGCAATAATGTGTGACCGAAGGTTACACAAACGAGGCCCGAAGGGCCTCGCGCGTGCCGCAGGCACGAGCGGCCACGCCGCTTGTTAGAAAGCCCCCATTTATAATATGGGCTTTCTATAGGGCGAGACCAATCGGGAGAAAAACTTCGTAACGGTACGTCGGATCGCTCTGAAACTTATACCAATCGATTTGTAATCGAAAAAAAAATTTTTGATTTTTTGTCTGTAGGTGTGTATGTATGTGTGTGTGTATGTGATGAAATCGATTACAGGTCGCAATTTTGAAGATAGCGACTTTAAATTTGGCATAGAGGTAGAGGTCCACGAACCCTTGGAACCTATTGATTTTGGTTACGATCGGTTAATATACAGGGTGTGAAAACAGGACAAGTTACCGTTTTTTAACATTTCTGTCCGTGTATACAAGGATAAAATTCTTTTTTTTTATGTCAAATGAAAGTATTCGGTAAGACACGTATTTTTGTTTTTTTGCTCTTTTGCTTCAATTGTTATACAGGGTGTGAAAACAGGACAAGTTACAGTTTTTTGGCATTTACAGGTCGCAATTTTGAAGATGGCGATTTGAAATTTGGCATAGAGGTAGAGGTCCACAAACCCTCGAAGCCTATTGATATTGGTTACGATCTGTTAATATACAGGGTGTGAAAACAGGACAAGTTAACGTTTTTTGGCATTTTTGTCCGTGTAAACAAGTCCCAACTTTTCTTTTTTCGATGTCAATTTATAAGTAGAGGTGAAAGTATGTTAGCATTTTTTGTTGACAACATGGTTACCATAGCAACCAATTAATAATATGTATATCACTAATAAAAGATATAGTATGGTACTTAGGATTGTTTATGAAGCCTAATTTGATACTAAAAAATTGGTCGTTATGGTAACCAAAAAGAAGCAATAAATCGTCATAATTCGTCAATTGTACGAGAGATTTGATATTTGGTATTTAGGTAAAGATTAAAAAAAATAGCGATTGACGTTGACAAGTCGGTTACCATGGCAACCAATTAGAAAATTATCACGGTAAAATTAGACTAGCGATTGGTAACTCTAATTATAAGGGCTTTCTAATTATAGGCCACGGTACGGATAGGAGCGTGGCAATAATGTGTGACCGAAGGTCACACAAACGAGGCCCGAAGGGCCTCGCGCGTGCCGCAGGCACTGGCGGCCACGCCGCTTGTTATTATAAAGATTTTTTTACATTTTGAGTTTTTCTATTCTGAATAAAAGCTAGTCTTTTTTTAATAGCAGTTGCATTAAGTATATGTTTTTTTTCTCCTTCTTTATTACCTAGCAGCGTATAGGAAAAATTAATTTAAGGATAATCTAAAATGTCTTCATTGACTTTATTCAATTAATAATAGCTATTATTATTATTAGTATTCTAACCCGTAATGATGTAAAAGCACTTATTGTATTGTACAATAAGCGCGAGAGAGATGAAGCTATGGAGAAAAGTGTGATACGAGAGTACTCGGGAAGCGCGAGATCGGACGGTCGCGGCTAGAAGAAAATTAATTTTTTACATTTAATTCTATGTATTCTAAATACTTAAGGCAAACTTTTTGCAAGAATAAAAATTTTTGATTTGAGCCTTCATTTCGGAGAGAATCCGAGGTGAATACAAAAATGAGTATATTTCAATCATATTTTGCCCAGAAGATATTTAAATTTTTTGATTTATTTTGCCGTAAGGGCCAATGTAATCTGCATATTTCAAGCAATGATAAAAAATATAATTCGTACAAAAATGTAGATGAATTTTATATGAAAACATTCATAATTTAATATCCTACACGTTCATATAATAATCTCGATTTTTAGGTATACTGCCCTTTTGCCCGTTCTGAATTTTTATTACCTTCGGATTTTGAATTAATATAATAAAGCCTTCATTCTGTGAAAATTTCAGCTTGTAACCCCGAGGTGCCCACAAAAATCATTTATAGAATGCTTTTACTGCGTTGGGTACTCTACTATTATACACGCAGAGAATGCGCTTGACACGCCGAGAACGCGCTAGACCTGCAACGACTGAAAAAACACGCATTAAGCCTGAATACTTTATATACCTTACTTTAGTTAGAGTGAGTCCGTCATCAACCGCTGCCAACTAAGTATTGTACGCAAACCTTTAACTTTTCTTTAAGTAGTATCCGGCATCCTTCTGATGGGTGGAACGAGAGATTTAACGTGACCAAACGCCATGGAGACTGCCGCCACTCGAGAGTTACACAAGATTCTTTAACTTTACTTTAACGAGTATGAAACGCGCGGTTTAAGCAAGAATGTTACTTTGCTTTAACTAGAATCAGTTCGCCATTATTATGATGGAGCTAACGAAATAATTAACATGATCAAGCGCCACGGAGACTGACGCTATCCGAGGCTTTAGCCAGAATGATCTACCAACAGAGACAAGAGGAGAGACTGATGGTAACTGACCCCGTAAATTTGTCCATTGTTCTTTATCTCCTTTTGTTTCACGTAACTTCCTATACTTATTTCCTTCTCATTCATCAAGGCAAGCAAACGTAGGTGGAGCAGTCATCGCTTTCCTCGCCTACAGTTTCTGTATATAAATTTTGATGTTCTTTTTTTGCTCACGCTTGATTAAGAAACAAAAGATATACCATGAATCAAAAATTTAGATTTGACAACGCTGCGCTGATGACGGGGCAGGTTTGGCATTTTTGTAATGGACACTTTGTCTGGTTGTGCTGTTTACGTTCCTTTGTGATTTATTGTGTGATAATTTAAGGTAATAGTGAATTGGATGGATGGATGGATTTGTCATTAAGTTGCATATGTCACTTTTTGCTTTTATTTATTACAAAAAGATTACTCAGAAACAATAATCGAAAGTGGCATTAGTGCAATTTAATTAAATTTATGTCAAATCCACTTAATCAATAACTGAAAGCCTTTGCAACTAATAATGATAATAAATATTTATGTTTATATTAAATTTAATAAGCAGGAAGGAAGAATCATAGTCTGTTTGGTAATTCAGTTTTACAATGTTATTTTTTTAGTAATATTGATCCCAAATATATAACATTTTGAGTTATATGCGAGCACCTATTTACTTAAACGAGCCTCTAAATTTTGAAGAAATAAAGAAAAAGAAAAGATGGTTAACCTGAATTTGGCGGGCAAATGACAGCGTCCGTTTCGTGCGCCATCTGCGTTCACTACCCTTGAAGGCAGACAGAGAAGGCAAAGCAGCTTTCTCTCTCTCGGATGATTTATTAACATTGAGTTGCTCGTCTCTCCCTTGTCCCTTGTCTCTGCTACAAAATCGAAAAGAGAAGTGGTTTCGCGGTGGAACTTATCCCCACTTTTAAATTACCACTTCCGTATATGGTAAATAGCTAAAATAGAGCAAACTTAAATAAAAAACTTGGTGCTATTAGTTTCCTAAATAAAAAATATGGATTTTAAGACAAACCTTGTCGAAATCTGCCTATTATTTTTAGAGCCATTTGATTATTATTAACGATTAGAATTGCTTCGAAATTAAGTATTTAGATTCGGCTAGCGCTATGTGTATGAGAATTTATTGGAATACTCACCACAGTGACATGGAATATTATCAATATAATAAGAATTAAATCGATAGATCATCAGCTGCGGGCTTACTCAACTTGTAGACGAACCAACTCGGATCTCAGAAAGGGGTGAATTTGCCGTCCTCCTAGATCTTTTCCTAACCATAAATGCTGACCAATACACAATTACAGTTGATCCGCTATTAGGTACTTCCGACCACAAACTTATTACAACGGTTTGTGAACTGCCACTGCTATAGAAGGTTCCACCATTGCCTCGTAAAATATGGCATTACAATTGTGTAAACTCGGAGTATCTAAGGGAGTTCTACCTGAATTTTCCTTGGCTAGACGTCTGCATTGGCACTGACGATCCGCCAGTCTGTTGCAAAAAGATTACGCAAGTAAATACATTCCAAATTCCATCAAGTTACCGTCAAAAGGAAAGCCCTGGTTTGACAGAAGATGCGACAGAGCTGTTAGACCGCTGAGAGTCGCAGTTATTTTACCCAAGCGAGAAACGAATGGAAACGTGTGATTGTCGAAACTAAGGACAAACACAATCAAAGAACCAGGAATAAACTTTTGCAATACCCCAGCGGCTCCAGGAATTTCTGGTCGGTAGCAAAGGCAGTAAGTAAAAACTTTACAAAAATGTCTCTATCACCTTTACAGCTAAGGAAAAAAGCAAACATGCTCGCCGAAATGTTTTCATCACACTCTACCTTAAACGTCTCCCATGGCAAGGCTCTTCCCACCATATCCAACATCAACACTACCGCGACAGAAGTTAAATTTCACCACCGTGACATTCGTAAGATACTCAAAGAGCTAGATACGCGGAAGGCATCAGGGCCGGATGGAATAACTGCCATCGTGTTAAAGAACTGCGCCAACGAACTAACACCCATTTTTTCCAGACTTTTTTCCCTGTCTTACCGAAAAGGGATTTACACATTTTCTTGGAAAGTCGCTCGAGTATAACCTCTTCCAAAAAAAGGCAAGAACACCACGCCCTCAAACTATCGCCCAATTGCCTTGCTTCCAATAATCAACAAAATCATGAAACGCGTAGTAAGTAAATCAGCAACTACTCAAGTACACTGAGACCAACCATAACATCCTACAGCTGTAGGAGGTAATGGACCAACAGAATAATTAGCGATAACCAATACTGCTTCCGTAAACAGAGATCGACCGGAGATATATTGGCCTATGTCCCTCAAACTATCGCCCAATAACCTTATTGCTTCCAATAATCTCCAAAATCATGAAACGTGTAGTAAATCAGCAACTACTCAAGTACACCGAGACCAACCATTACCTCCTACAACTGTAGGAGGTAATGGACCAACAGACTAATTAGCGATAACCAATACGGCTTCCGCAAACAGAGATCGACCGGAGATATATTGGCCTATGTCATTCATATATGGAGTATGGCAATTGAGAACCACGGAGAATCTCGAGCAATTGCGTTGGATATTTCGAGGCATTTGACAGAATTTGGCATGACGGACTGCTCAACAAACTGCCATCCTTCGGACTGCCAGCGTCTCTCAGCAGTTAGCTTGCCAGTCTCCTTAAGAACCGATCTCTGCACGTTGCAGTTGATGGAGACATCTTAAACACATTCACCATTAATGCGGGAGTGCCTCAGGGCGCAATATGTTCACCAACTTTGTTCCTCATCTATATTAATGACCTGCTGACCAAAACCAATAATCCTGTTTACAGTTTTGCAGATGACATTACCATTGTCTCCAATTTAGATCAGAAAAACCTTTACCAGCGACTTAGACTTATCACTGCAGATAGGCGCAGATTACAACAATTAATCAAGATTTGGAGAAAGTTCGAACCTGAGCCGACAGGAATTTGGTCCAGTTCAATGCACCAAAAACCCAAGCAGACGCGTTTACCAAGTAAGCCAATACGACAGGCCCTGATATCATTATGACAGGATCGACCAGACATGTCGCCGAGATATCCCTGTTTTACAGCCATTTTCACGGCAGATGTTCCCAGAATTTGGCCCGCATCATTCCGCCCCCAGCAACGCCTGTCAGACAGTCGCGACAAACGACAAGAGCGCACCCGTTCGTTGTACAACTAGAAGCATTCATTCACCTGAATAAAAGAAAGAGATAGATACAAGTATTGTGTACTATGTTTATCAATTAATTTTGCTACCTTCTTAAGAACAAAGTAACTACAGTAAACGTGTTAAAAATAAATCTGACAACAGTGCATCTTCTGAAAAATTGACGTTTAGGCAATGGCATTTGTGACATAACAGTAACAAGGAGGATATCTACAACGTAAAATTGTATTTGAATTAAAGCCGAAGCAAAACAGAGGCCTCTCGTTTAAGCCAAGAAAATTGTTGGATGCACCACAAAAAAGGAGATTCACAAAAGCATTAGAAATATAGGCTTCTGCCGTCAGCACCATCTTTGAAATAGTATTATTCTTAAATACAAAAACGATTGCTGTCTATCTGAATCCTCGACGACTGAACAAAATAATTCTTCTCTTGAGACTTTGCTTTATGAAAGGTTACGTCAAATTTAGCATCAAATTTCGAAACAAATAAAACTAAAGTAATTATGGTTTTCATTTGAGTTAATTTGATTTATATCAACAATATTACTAGATGTCGTAGTAACATTTTCTTTGGTTCAGGCTAATCATTATCAGACAGGGATAGGCTGAGAGCCTGTATCAGTACAAAATTCGTGATGTACATTTAAAATAAATTCAAAACACTTACTTTCAGTTTTCTTTTGGCGTATTTTGTATTTGTGTCTCCCTCCGTTAAGGTGGTTGTCTCTATCATTTTTATGTACTACCAGGTCACAGTCAGAGCAGTGGAAGTACGGGCTGTCTTCTAAAACAAAATTTATACGGGTCAAATCAGTCTAAAGATCTTTTCCATTCAAATATTGATAACGAAAGGACTGGCCCAACTATTTATGTTGAGGGATTTCCAACATATATGTTTCTCTTTTAAGAGTGCATGTTCTATAGGGTGTATCCAAAAGGTTTTAGTTTGAACTAATATCTCCCAAAGAAGTCAAATTCTAGGAATCTCAAGGTCTATGCGCAACGCATTTCAGCTAAGCTGCTGCATGATTTTGAAACAAAACTTAACTTATGCGGATCCTAGGCTTATTATAAAAACTTGACCACAGCAGCTCACTTTTCTTTCAAGCTTTCCGCTGATTAGCCAATTTGCTTTGGACAAAGGCATTATGTACAATAAATCTACTTTTTATACTTAATTATACTTTTACCAAAGAAAATGTTCTCGCAGTATCATTTTCTTTGCTTTTACTCAGTGGCGTATTATAGTACAAGCCAATAACAAGGTCTTAGTCCTTGTCGTGAGACGTCATCCCTGTAGGCCGTGCAATTTTAATCATATAAGGGGATACATACACTAATATTTATGAAAACTATCAATAGTTAACTTATTTTAAAGAACGCTAGCTATATGACAGACTTCTTGCCAAATCCCAAAAGTTATGTTTGAGTTTTGGTTTAATCCTTTGGGACCAAATTTTTATTGTCAGCTTTCTGAGGATATTTTTAACAAATATGAGTTTTTAATAAGTAATGCAAGAAAATATTTTGGTATGAAGGAAAAAATCACATTTCCGAAATATATAGTGATGGGACAAATATATCCCAATGGATTTTTTAACTGGGAATGGGAAGACAAAAAAGGTTATATTTGCTTAACTCTACGTCACACATTGGACAAATTGTAGTGGTGCGGCGCTCTTTTTTGAGTTGAGAATAACAAACACATCATCTCCTCTTTGTCATTTCCTCAGGCAAGTATTCCCCTACATTTTTCATAATTTTGACTCTCTTTGTATCCCTTTTTCGTCATTTCGATAAGTTCTTCTGACAAATAAAATAGTAAGTCCAACAGGTGTACTTTTTGGGCTCGACATAGGTCATTGTATATGATCCATCTGTTTACCACAGAAATAATCAGCAATTGGTAAAGCACCTTTCTCCCCCACTTACATGATTTTCTATCCATGTCGTATACACCGCTCATTTGATCCACAAGATCGACTCCACCCCTTATTTCGTTTTAAAATGCAATGGCAACAGGACAGGGTACATCAACTTTATTGCCAGAGTTGTATTTTCTCGTTATGTCCGGACCGTGGCAGTTACTCAGTAAAATAATGTTTGGTATCTTGCGATTTGATTGCGATAGAGCTTGACCGATTAGTCAAGAATTCGCATTCACCTCTGTTAATTTTTTTTTTAATTTAGCATGTCCCTCTGGTCAGAATGGCCGTTCCAACTGCTGGGTACTGAACAGCCTCCATCAAATGCACCGAAGTAAAAAATCGATCGAATCGATCGAATGCGAGAAGTACATTGGGATTTTTTATAGTTTCACACAGTTGTTTTACTACTGTTTACTCCTTTCCACGTCATCCTTGCAGGAGTATCACATCTGCACCATAATTTTATACCTTTTTTCACCGGATTTTATGACATGAAATGCTTCAAGGACGACCTACCCTTGAACCCCACCATCTCTCGTCAATTCTTTAGTGCATATCGGTACTTCTGTAAAGTCCATTAGAAATAAGGTAAAAGCTCCTGAAAGTAGTAAATTTTACCATAGCCCTTTGGCTTTTTAGGTCTGTTGAAATAAAGTTTGGACAGAACAAATAAACACTACTTGTTTCTGTATATGGCTGAGTATATCACTTTGTTCCCCAAAGATGGATGAGATGACCAATAATGCCGAAATTTTGAGCACATTCCTAATGAGCAACAGATATCGATCATTATTTCTCCTGCATCAGCAAAGAGGCAGACTTATTATTCTCGCGATTATGAATCTGAAGGCGTGGCTTGTGCATTGTGGAATAAAAATGAACAGGCTCCATGGAAAAAAGTTGCTGAACATTTCCAATTCAGAAGAACTTACAAGAAAGGAAGGGTCAATGACACATTTAGTTTCGTTTGGAATACTGAGCCGTGGTATGCGGATATTTGTCAACGACGACCATATTACGCTACTATTCTCAGCGGGAGTTCCAACTTGTTCGTTCAGGTGTTCATTCATCGATGTTCTCCTCTTCTTCACTACTCTCACTATTTGCTTCCACTTTCTTCTTCGAATGCATCGGACGGTTTATAGGACTCGTCAGACTCATCACTGTTGTGAAACGGGTCTTCTTCTGATGAGCACCTAGGAAGCGCTATTCCATTCATCAGGTGAAGATATGTCTTCTATATTCTGGGCATTGTCCTCAAGTTTAGCTTCAGTCAACTTTCTTCCTTTCATGCTGTAACAATCCATATGGATATAAATAATATACAATCAAATTTGATGAAATAAAAATAAACATTGCAACATGATCTAATGATAAATGGTTAACCTACCTGAAGACATCGTTCCAAAAAACGACACTAAAATTGCAAAATTTGTTCAAAAACCGGTTAAAATGTCGATCATGTGCAGTTTGTTCGCTGTTTGCAACCAGACCTAGACGCGCACAGTGTAAGTTAAAAAATTTAATAGAACATGATTTATATATAATACGGGACTTATAAGGCACAGTGAATGTTTTGGAAAAGTCGTTGAGGTCTAAGAGTTAATACTAGGCGTAGTATTAAATGCAGGCTCCCAACTCTCCTGCACCTGCTTCAAATTTCAGGATATGTATTTATGTATAATAATTTTGTTCCTACTACTGAAAAAATTTTATTACACATATATACATATACTGAACTATTCCATACCTTCTCTTAAGAATTATTACTTAAAATAGTTTTAAAAAAAATCGTTAAAAAATATATTTTGGTAGGTGTAATGCAGGTATGCATTTACCTAATATCAAGCCTAACATAGTGTTTAAGTAAGTGTTCAGATATAAAAACTATATATATTATAGAACACAAGTCATGAAAATACATTAAACTTTTAAAGGAATAGGTCCCAAATTAAATATTGTAAACTAGAAAGCGTAATAACAAAAGAACACTCAGTCTAATGTTTGAACTTGATGCTTGACATTGAAGGATCAAATATTATGAGTATTATCTAAACATGTTTTAAAAACAATCAGTCAAATATCAACAAAATTTAGTATAAAAGAACGGGCAAATCAAGTAGACGACAAGTTATCTGGTTGAGTAGTTCCCTTTTAATTAAGGCAAAACGCTCCTCCTGTAAGCTCCAACCCTCCCGATCCTGATTATCTGGTTAAGTAGTTTAAGGCCAAACGCTTTTCTGGTGACCAGGGTCAAACTTCCCGACCTTGACTATCTGGTTAAGTAGTTCCCTTTTAATTAAGGCCAAACGATTTTCTGGTAACCAAGGTCAACCTCCCGATCTTGACGTTCTGGTTAAGTATAGTTCCCTTTTAATTAAGGCCAAACGCTTCGCTGGGAACCAAGATCAAACCTCCCCTAAAGTTACGTCAGTGTAAAAGTAAAGTGTAAAAGTAAAGTAAAACATAAAGTAAAAAGTAAAGTGAACCATAGATACAAGTGAAACCTAATTAAAGCATACCAATATAAATTAAACCAATTATAAACGCCTCCTAAAAATCTAAACTAAAAGTAAAATACATTCCAAGGTTACTAGCAAATTATTTCAAGGAAACGCACTAAATCGAGTCCGGTCCCTCCTAGAAGCTTCTTTGACAATATGTTTAGTTATAAAGGATATTTATGCATGTAGGATGTAGGTATATGGCCTCCTTCGTTAATTCTTTTTTATTTCTTTTTCTAAATGGTCGCTATTTTCAGCGCAATAATTTTTTAAGAGGGTATCGGAAACACTTTTGAGAATTATTTTTAAAATGTCTTTTCGATTATTATTAGCGCGCATCCAACCAAATAAACAATCGCCCAATTAACGCATGGGCCAGGTGTATATTAAATTATAAAAATAGTTAATCTATCACCTTATTGAGACAAACTTTGGGCAGAAACCTATCTTTTGGTAGTTTAAATATAGATAATTTGACAATAAACTCCCCAAAATTATCAAAACGTATATTTTTTCTTGCTCCTAAAACTCAATTTTTGCTTATTACGAGGGCTTTTCATCTTTACTTGGCCATATTTTGAAATTTTTGATAAATAACTAGGGCACATCAAAAAATAGATGGTATACAGTCTTCTATCAGCCGTGGTTTTAGTTAATATATTTTGTATGAATCTTGAACTGTTGGACTTTTTGTTACCCAGTGGCGTGCACACAATGAAAGCACAAATGCATTGCCTACCCTCATTTTTAGACATTTTTTATATTTTCCCATTTAATTTTAATCCCGATAATATAAATTATAATTTTGCTAATAAGTATAATCCAAATTTAAAAAGCTTATCTTAAGCGCCAATTAAAATATTAAATATATTATAGAAAAACATCACAGTCTACCACTCATATTACGCTACCTATATTAAACGGAATAATATTCTCCTACGGCAATCCGCTAAAAAGCATTCCATAACAAACCGAAGGCATGCATTTATACCGTCAATACTGGATTTACTATGGGAGCGAAAAGCAGTGCTTGAAAAAAGACAGCCAAATGAAACGTTACATAAAAAGAAAAGAGACAAAGCATGCGCAGATGGTCCGGGCCGACGCGACGCAACGATAAGTGCTGTTGCCAAAATGTGCTCTCTTTAATTAATATTTTGATAGACATTCTTTTTACCGAGGATCATATTGTTATTGGTTTTTTGCGCTTTAGTAATTGGTTTAAAAGCGATTACCGGTTACATCATTACAGGGTTTGGTTAAGAAAGCTTTATTATTTAATAAAGTTTAAAATTACAGTACATGGGGCATCCCTAAATTTATTAATATTTCGATATCTGGGTATTAATAACGTCATGCATTTTTTTGCAAGAAACTGAAACCCGATAATACAACACCGGCATTGGCCAGCCATAAATAAGAATAATCTCAGGTTCCCTTTTCCATGTGCCCTATTCTTCTGTGAGATTGGGATTTGACGCCCTGCGCTTTTAGTTATAGTTTTGAAAGTTTAGTACCTATACAAGGGGTTGTTGTTTTCTTTGTAGGTTAGTTTTGTTGGTTAGAAAGAAAACCTGGATATTTGAATACAAAAATCCATGACATTTATTAGTGGCTCTGCAGGTGTCGTCATAAAATTAAAATGTATCGTTGGCTATGCTTACTCTTTGGTGAAGAAGGAAATGTGTAGAGTAAGCGTGGGTATATTGATTTAAATAATGTGTCAAATGCCTCAGAAAAACAAGGCCAGTCCACTAACCATTTACAGCGCGTTTTCTTTGCATAGTTTTGGCGAAACTCGAATTGAAAAGGCTTTATGCCTACATTTTTTGGAGCCTCAAAATGGACGTTTTTGGGCGTGGCACCTGAACAAAAATTCTACCTGGCGGCGCCTGCAGCGGGCTTACTCCTTCTGTATCATTTTCTATTATGTTGCCTACCGTCTCCTAAATGGCACTGCACGCCACTGTTGTTACCCTACCTTCAGGAAAATGAGCTTCACATACTTTCGTGTTGTTTGTGGGCTCAAAGTTATCTGGGGTATAGCTTTTAGCCAGTTTTGTCGTAAATTTACGTCCCTTGAAAAACCGAAAACATGAACTTTAGGCCCATTTTTATAGTTTCCATTACAGCCAGGAATACAACACTTGATGCATAATTACACTAAGTATCAGTTAACACAAAACTAGCCGATACCGAGAGAAAAACATACAATTAAACACGAACAAAAACTTATAACTGTGCTGTAAACAAAGAGGCCGACCAGCACAAAAGCAGCAGGTCTCTAAGACCGAAATACGTATTTAACAATATAAATTGTATAGCTAAATATACAACAAAAAATTGCGCGCACTTAAAAGCACATAAATGGTTCCGATTTTATGTAAAAGTAGGCGAATTTGCGGGTCAAACCCCATAGCCTATCTACTAATGTGTTTGGACTACAAAGAAGTTAAAGTTTTTGACCAGAATGAACTACCAATGGATAATGAAGAAGGAATATCTGTTAGAGAAGTGGAACGTATTCAACTAAAGGAAAATAATACAGCTGAACTTTTTGACTCAGAAGATGATATTCCACTATTATTACTAAAAGACCTAACTAAGTGTACTTTTCAGTCTCTGGCCATGGGCAAGTATGTTGTATGTAGATTCACTTATGATAAAGGAACAAAACATGGAACTAAGAAACATTTCGTTGCTGTCATTCTCGATGTTAAAAATTACACTTCATATTTTGTAAGCTGTTTAAGAAAAAAAAGGAAATGAATTTGTCTTTCCTAATATTGAAGACAAGAATGTTAATTGTTAGATACCAGAATATTTTTTATGTTTTACCACAACTCAAAATTAGGCGAGGACATTACAGTTTTGAGGAAACACTTCCTGACAAAATACAACTTTTCTAATGTTTTTATGGGCTAAAAAACTGAACTGTTACTGGTCACCTACTATATGTTACCATTTTTGAGATATTATTTCATTTAGTTTTTATGCCTATTTTTTATTTGGCAAGTATTATTCGTCTTTGGAGTTCAATAAAAACATGTTTTTATTAGGTTTACGTTCATTTAGTTTGCGTTTATATTTTCTTTATTTGATCAGTATAACATATATCACTGTTATATTATGTTAGCCTCATAATAATGCAAAAAAGCTGAAATGATAATTATAAGGCTTCACTGCTGGTACTATATTTATGGTCTCCTATTATGTTACTTTTGACTATTGCCAAATTTAACAAGGAAAGGAAATACTTGTTTTTTTCTTTAATATTTCAAGTTATCCGGGAATTACCAGGAAATGTATACCGCAAGACGTGCGAGTAAGATCGAGTCACGGAGAAGGCCCATAAATAAATAATGATAATGTAAATTTATATTTTGTATTAAACATTTTGTATAGTTCTATACAGCTAAATAACTAAAAATAATTTGTATTTAATTTTGAGGCCGGTTGGCATAAACAATGACCGGCAACATGTATAATATAATATATTGCGTGACAACATTAAAGAGATAATAATACAAACGAGACAGTTAAAAAAATAATAATTCACAACAAAAACTTTGAACTGATATTTGTGTTTCAACTATAGGTGTCTATACCATACAATGCAATTATTAATTATTAAATCAGTAAATAATATTTACTCACCTTGTTTACTGAGTGGCTCCATTTTACACACACTTATTTATTATAAACAGTAAATCATAATCAGAAATCAGTTCAACTGTTACAGATAAGAGTTCCTGCTGTTATCTATAAATTTCGTCATATAAAACTACATCAAACATTGTCCAAGTCAACAATGGTTTACAAACAAAACGTATTAGGTACCATATCATCAGATCTCCAATCAAACTATCGTTAAATATTCACTATCGCTGAATTAATGATAAATAAAAAATAAATATTTCACTTTTAATCGTGGTTTTATTCACCTTATTTACTTGGAATTACATTGAACTATGAAGCCTATATATAGACTCGCAACAGCTAGCTAAATGCTTCTATAAGTTGATAAATTTTCAAGTACCTATATTATGTGCAATAAGATTTTTGTGAATACCTCATATTATTAAAGTTAGTTTTTTTTAAGAGTTAGTAATACTGACTGATACTGATGGTTAGAAACTAGTTGCCGTACCTTAAAGCATATAACAATGAAAGTCATTATATTTATAGCTGCTTATATTAACTTTTTATTGAAGTAACAATTAACAGTATTAACATTAGCATTAGCCTTGGCCAAATGGCGGAATACCCCTTGAAATTATATTATATATGAACTTATATAACATTACTGGCAAATCTGGAGGTTGCCGATTTCTCAGTTGTAGCAAAGAGTATATACATTATATACTCTTTGGTTGTAGTTTATACATTGAGGGATTTTGGCCACATATAAAAGAATAGGCAGATTTGTTTACTAAATATGAAGACGCCAAGATCGTTCCCCTTATTCTTTCGGGTAAAATTTCTCTTAGCTGAAACCAGTTATATAAAAAAAAATTTTTTTCGATATATGAAAACCTCCCTAGACACAAAATGAAATTTGTTTTTCTGCGGAAATGCATATTTTCATTTTTCCAACTTTAGAATATTTGAAACCAGTTATATAAAAATATATTTCTGCTTTACCTTCCAAACACTTTTCTAAACATAAACACACGAAAAACTTGTTGCGGAAATATATCATTTTAATTTTTAAATAGAATAGAATAACTGAAATCAGTTGCATAAATGCATATTTTTGTTTCACATTTCACACATTCTTCTAAACATAAACACACAAAAATATGCTTGCGGAAATTCGTCATTTTCATTTTTTGATAGAGAAAGCCTTTCTTCACGTAAGTGCGTAGTGGCTTAAACGAGACGAAACTAAACAAATCTAACTAAAGCTAACCCAAACTAATCCAAGCTAACCGAAATTGTTTCGCCTAGGCTTGCGTGAAGAAAGGATTGCACGCAAGTGCGTAGTGGCTTAAACGAGACGAAACTAACCAAAGCTAGCCCAAACTAACCAAAGCAAACCCAAACTAACCATAGCTAACCCAAGCTAACCGAAATTGTTTCGCCAAGGCTTGCGTGAAGACAGGCTTGCGCTTGGCGCAAGCATTTCTTCACTCAGGTGCTTAGTGGCTTAAACGAGACGAAATTAACCAAAGCTAACCTAAACTAACTTAAGCTAATCCAAACCGAAATTGTTTCGCCTAGGCTTGCGTGAAGAAAGGCTTGCGCTTCGTGCAAACCTTTCTTCACGCAAGTGCGTAGTGACTTAAACGAGACGAAACTAACCCAAACTAACCAAAGCTAACCCAAACTAATCAAAGCTAACCAAAGCTAACCCAAACTAACTCATTTCCGCAAAAAGTTTTTAGGGTATTATGCTTAGAAAAATATTTAGAATGTAAAACAGAAACATGTTTTCATGTAACTGATTTCAGTTATTCTAGAGTCGAAAAAATGAAAATGATGCATTTCCGCAGACTTTTTTTTTATGATTTTGTATTTGTACTAAATAAACAAATATTTCTTACATAGCTGATTTCAGCTAAGCAAAAGTTGATCCATTCTTTCTCCTCTTATAAAATAGTACGTAAGCCAGACCATTGTTTATACAGTAACTTGCCTACTATTACTTACCGCTACTGCGGCGCTGTTGCCCAAGACACCTAATAGTATGTCTGTATCGAGGAAAATCGGCAGCTTGTTTTTAATAACGTGGCAGAAAAATTACATTCGGGGCCATCGAGTAGCAGTACTTGGGACTTACTACTGGTGCCCGGCGCCTCCACCAGAGGTACTTCCTGCCTCTACAACTGAGCTGGATGAATTGGATCTGACGGGTTATCGTACAGAAGCAGCATTATTTTCTTTTTTTTTGTGTTTAATTACTTATTAACACTATAGAGTGTGCCTTGAAAGAGCAATCAAAACCTCATTTATTCATTTATTTTTCTGGTCAATTAATAATCATTTCTTTTAATATTTAAATATAAATCTAGTCTTTTCGACCGAGCTTTAGATAGCTTAATTTGTTTCATTTATTTTTCAGACCGATTGATTTCAATTTTCCTTTTTTAATATAAATCAAGCATTGACTGTCGAGCTTTAAGATAATTTTCAATAATTTTATTATTTTGTATTAATTTATCGGGTCAGTTGATTTAATTATTGTAGCCATTTATTGCCACCTACTATTATTGCTATTTTTATAATTGGTGCAGCTACTAGCGCACGCATGCATATATGTAATAAGCTTAGGTAAACCAAAGTGATCACTTCGGATTGTAGTGTTTAGCGCATTTAGTTGTAAGGCATACCTTACCGAGTGTTAACAACATAATTGGTCCGTACAATCACCATATTATACTCTATTTATCAATTACTTTAATAGTCATTTGACATTCTTTTGCATTTAAATAGTCAAAAGTTTCACTCTAGTATTGATGATGTGTTTTGAAAAAAGACTTAGTAGCAAATAGATTGTTCCTTAAATTATAGATTGTGTTTTCTTGTTAAGTTAATATTGAGTTCCGTTGATTTAATAAGCTTGCCTAGCCACCTCGCACAACACTAGCGGAGCTTTTTCGGTTTAGTTGGGAAAAACTGTTGGCGGTCTACGACCCCATTACCGGGGCCGAGCTTTGTACCACGACTCTCCGGTGCTAGATTTGTTTTTTTAAATTGAATCTTTATTTTTAACTTCAATAAGAAAAATGTGTTGTATAGTCCGTTCCACTTTCGGATAGTTTCACTTATTTTCAACTTATTTTAGTCATTTGAAGCGGTTCCGATACGTCATAATCAATTTTAATAAATTTGGTCTCTTTGGGTTAGTCGTTGATTCAACTTTCGGTTAGTTTCACTTATTCTCAACTTATTTTAGTCA
>MU182153.1:475037-497042 GCA_016904865.1 Pissodes strobi
TTCATTCTGTGAAAATTTCAGCTTGTAACCCCGAGGTGCCCACAGAAATCATTTTATAGAAGGCTTTTACTGCGTTGGGCACTCTACTATTATAAGATGGGAGAAATTATATCGCACCAATTGTGTTGACGAAAAAGTTCGTCTATTTAATGAGAATATATTGAATCATATTAATAGGCATGCCCCACTAAAAACTAAAAAGGTGAAGGAAAAACCATAAACCCTGGGATAACTACTAATATAAAGGTTTTAATAAAGTTAAGAGATAAAGCCTATCGTAAATATTTAAAATCTAAGTCAGCAGTACACCTTCAATATTATAGACAGATGCGAAACTACACAAAACATGCAATAATACGAGAAAAAATAACTTATTTTAATCAAATGTCAATAAAAACAGGAAAGGATTTCTGGTCTACTGCTAACAAACTGCATCTAACCAAAAATAAAAATAACGTCAAACTGCCGGAACATTTATCTAATCCTTCAGATATTCATGACTTCTTTCAGAAGACTCATGATAAGTCGACTTATTAGATACCACTTCCGCTGAGCTGGTGCACTTTTATACAAACAATAGGCTAAATGATGAAACATTGGCTTTTCAGTTAATGGACGAAAATGTACTTTCGAGAATTATTTCAAAAATATCGTCAAAGGCAGTAGGCGAGGATGGCATCTCCAATACAGATCTAAAATTATGTCTCCCTTTTTCTACGAAGCCGATATTAAATATTATAAACACATGCATTCTTGAAATTAAATGCCCGAAAATATGGAAACGGGCAATTATTAAACCAATTGCCAAGGTTTCGGACCCTCAAGAGTTGAAGGATCTTAGACCCATTAGTATCCTTCCGGCGATTTCTAAGATCCTTGAAAAACACATCTGCAATCAATTGTCTCAATATGCAGAAAAAAACAAAATTATTCCTGAATGTCAGTCAGGTTTTCGAAAGGGTTTCAGCACTTGCACCAGTTTGGTTAATATTCTAAATGAAATACGCCTGAATGATGAGGGAAAAGATTACACTTGCATGGCACTTCTTGACTTCAGTAAAGCTTTTGATACTTTAAGCCATGATATGTTGTTAGGTAAATTACACTATTGTGGCCTGTCAGAAAGTGCAATTTGCTTTTTTAAAAATTATCTAATGGATCGCCAAAGCCGAGTTACAATTATCGATCGTGGTAATAGTATTTCTTCTGAGCTTAAGTCAATCAGATACGGGGTACCACAAGGCTCTGTCCTATCACCTTTATTATTTTCTATTTACGTTTTTGATATGGGTAGGGATATTGTATATGCTAAACTGCAACAGTATGCTGACGACTCTCAATTATATATTTCTATTAACAATCAAAACATCGACACTGCACAACAACATCTTACTTCTGATTTAAAGCTAATTGACACCTATGCGAGAAATCATAACTTAAAACTAAATACGTCTAAATCATAAATTATTGTTCTGGGTAGTGGGGCTGCCGGAAAAAATATTGAACAAAAAATACATATTCAACTGAATAAGAGCTTAATTCCAACAGCGAGTGAAGCTAAAAATTTAGGTGTCATTTTCGATAGCTCTTTAACGTTCGAATCACACATAAAACTTAAAATAAAAGCCGCGAACCTCCGTTTAAGAAATCTTTACAAATTAAAAAAGTATTTGCCATCTAAGCAAAAACAATACTTATGTGATACTCTGATTCTTTCATTGTTTGACTATGCTGATGTCGTGTATGGCACCTCCTTATCCTCAACAATGACTAAAATGATACAAAAAGTTCAAAATAGCTGCATGAGATTCTCTTATAACATTCCTTATCGAAATCATATTACTCCATACTTAAATAATGCCAACATATTAAACATGCAGCATCGTAGAAAATATCATTTGTATACTTTTATATATAGAATAATAACGAAGGACCAGCCTAGATCCTTAAGCAAAGTTTTTTCTGTTTTTAATCATGCACATAATACAAGGAATAACCAAAATTGTCATGCCGTTGCACAGATCTTCATCTTTTCAGCGTTCCTTTACCTTCGTAGCAATACGAATGTGGAATAATTTACCTGCCTATGCGAAGAGCCTTTCTTTGAATAGATTCTCTAAATATGTTAAAACCGAGTTATTGGAACAACAATCATTATTGTAGACTATTTTATGTATTTTGATTTTGGATTTTTACATTTTAAGGAAAATATTATATCTTATCTTTTTTTTTATTGATATATATTGCAAAATAAAAATTACACATTTTGTACTTCTGCGGTTCGGTTGGCTGTGTTCGGTCGTCTGCATCCGTTACCGGTCTTGGACTCTTCTTTATCTCTCGCTCGGATCCTTGCGGTTTCCTCTGTTGCTCCCCTCATGGTGTCGCCGTTGACTGTATGTTGTTTGAATTTCAATGCTTATTTAGGTAGAATCTAGAATATATGCTTTCTTTTCATTTATATAAGACTAATGTTAAGTAATATAATTTATGTAAGTATATTGGTCTAATATTAAAGAATTTGGTATTATTGTATTATATTTTCTCCAGGGCAGTTTCGCATGTGCAACTCTTTAAAAGGGGCTTATGTAACCGGTTTTGTAATCGAGAGGCTGTCCTTTTTGTCAAGAAGGGAAACGGAATGCTTGTATGTACTTGCAGTTAATGTAGTTGTAATATTGTACTCGCAAATTTATCTCTTATTGGCAAATAAATGATTTTGAATTTGAAATTTGAATTTGAAATATTTCAAGAACAAAATTCACAAAAAAAAATAGCTGCTTACCAACGGCTGCTACTCGCACCACCAATACCTCCATCCACCCACCATCGCCCCAGAACAATTTTAATTTAAAATAATAAGGGGTCAAAGTCAAAACTCAATGCCAATTTTCCCATAAGAATAAAATACTCACTTTATTTTTATATTCCTCTATGGACGATATTCATAAATATCGCGATCAAAAGTTGGACGCCCATCTTGTCACTTTTGACGGCACTGACGGCAGTATTATTAGGAATCCCATTCAAAACGGTGTCGAAATTTTTTCTAGCGAGCCTTGAATTTCAAGTCATAACTTGTCCTTGTCAAACGAACAGTGCTTTATGTCTAGGGGCTATCCCATAATTTGGAGCAGGTTTGCGCAGTCAACTGTTTTTATGTACTTCGCGATGTAACCAATCCTTCGCGTTCCCCCTAACCCAAAGACGAAGATTTCCCTTGTCTATGCCCTAACCCCTATATATATGTTTCTATTGGCAGCGGCAACCAGCAACGGAATGCCTAAAAACCTGTGTACATTTGGAGAATGGAGACCTTCATTTAAGTGAACAGTTCTTTGGTAAAGATGTCTGGCTTTTAGCGTGAATCCGTTAACTTAATAAACATTAATCTCCGAAAGCCGAAAGCAATGTAGAAATATTTTGTGCTGGTTGAAAGAAAGAAATCGAAAGAGAAGATGGCGGACATTGGTCGACGACTCGACGCAAGACGCAAGGCAAGGACATAATTCATGACGTGTTCATGACTCATGACCATGACATTCCTCCTCACCTCGCACAGATTTTGGCGTATGGCAATTTGCTACATGATCATAAGGCAACAGATGGCGCGAACGACGCTCAATTTTGTCTAGTGACCCGACCAAATTTTCCATACCAAAGGCCACCTATACCACGGCACAAAGAGAAACGGCATAGTATTGCGAACCGCTGCCGGGCTGTGACGTAGTTTGCGTAGAGTCTCAGATATAGCGTGCATTTAAAATATATTGGTTTCACGACAAGAATTGGATAGATTTAAAATCTATGAAATTTAGAAATAACTTTTGATTTGACAAGTGGTAAAAATGTTTTTTCTATGTGATAACATGTTCTTCATGTGGAGAAATAATTGTTTATCCAATTATACTACTAGTAAATTCAGTTGCTTTGACAACACCCTGCGTGCTGAGATTCTAAAGTATACAATTGAAATAATAAATATACAGTATTTTTTATGTTATTAGTTATTATTTTCACAACGTAGAACCTAGTTAGTTTTTGATGTATGATTTAATAACTTCTCTATAAGTGTAGGCTCAGCAAAATAAACGTTCTCAAAATGAACAGAACATATTATGTAAGCTAAAAGTTAGATATAAGTATTATTTTCTTTTATAAATTAATTACAACCTATCACATAATAGACCACCTAGTTAGTTAAATATATACCATTCTTTACGTTTATCTCATCTTTCCGTCTACATGCAATGATCCACCATTTACACAGATCTTTATTTTTTGGAGAACGAAAATATCTAATATTAGTGCCTTGAGTAGATTTAGTGTAGTTATTACACTTTGCCACAGCACATCCAGGCATTTTGAAAAATAAATAAAATATTCACAGTTAGAAAACCACGATGTCAACTTGTACAAACGTACAAATCCATATAAATCGAATGCAGTCGTCTTGATTTTCTTACGCAACCTACGTAACTGCGCGAACTCGACGAGTTTTGGCTGCCGGAATACTATACCGTTTCTCCTTGTAGCGTGAGTAATATCACTTTTCGCATGGCTCTCCGCTCGCTGCGCTCGCTGGCTCGCTCCGAGGCCGCTCGAGTCAACGCCACCTACAATAGATGGCGTTAGAGTCGGTCTCGAAAATTACATCGGGTCTACAGACGCTCTTTCAATTTTGTGGTATCACCTTTGCCCTTTAAAGAGCGCAGCCCCTGCAGACAATTCATTGCCCCACAAAGGCATGGGTAAACTGAACGTTTCATTCGCCTCATTAGGTGCCGAACAAGTAACGTTCAGTTCTTCTAAAGTTACCCAAATAACGACGAGAGGCTAAATGACAAGTTGCGATCCGTCAGCCGGGGTATAATTAATTTATGTCTAGCGACTATCCCATAACTCGCAACAGTCATCTGTTTTCATGTACTTCGCGATGTAACAAATCGTTTGTATGCCTCTGATGGTCTAGACACGGCACATATGTGCCGTGGTCTAGAGGTTTGCATGGTTAGCTTTCACTTCGGCAACGCGAGTTCAAACCCCGTCGGTTTCTTTTTGTTTTCTTTAAAGGTTATATTTCTAAACAGTTTTTTTCTTGATTTTGTGTATGTCTTGGGTTAGTTTGGGTAAGCACCTGGTTAGTTTCCTTTTCTTGAGCCGCCGTAGCGAGCGCAGCGAGCGAAGGGCCATGCGAAAAGTGAATTTAGGCATGCTGCTGAGAGTTATGGGATAGTCACTAGACGTAAGTGTATTATTTGTCTCTGTTATTATGGCTTTGCAACTAATCAAGTGCTAACCCAAAATTATGGATCGCAACTTGGTATTTAGCCGCTTAGACCAATTAAATCATGGAACTTAACTTGCATTTTAGCCGCTTGTAAATAACGTCCCACCTTCTAGATGGTATTTTGCATTTTGTTTGGCAACGTGAAACGGTGGAAAGTGATTGTGTTAATTTTCATGGTGTGTAAATAGAACTTGTAACAACATGAATAATTTAAAATGATTACACATATTATTAAAATCTCATCCCGTCCGATATATCGGAATTCATATCGATAAATATTGTGTAATATTGCCTCGATGTATCATTTGATTCGATATATCGATATATATCTTTTGCCATCCCTAGATTTTTTTATCGAGTTTGAATTTATGATTTTAGAGGCAGCGCCACCTAGACTTAGGGCGCTTTAGTAAATGTACACTGAGGTTTTTAAGGCCGAAATCTTAAAATCTGAAAATTTTCATTAGAAATAAAAACAAAACGCATTGTGTTTTGAATATACTATTTTAAAAAATTGAAATTAAAAATAATTAATTATAAAACTATAGAGGAGAGGTGACCAAACTAAGTAAATACAAAAATACAAATTTTAGCCCTTTAAATGATGGACTATTGCAAATATTGGAACATACGCTACTGGACGCGAAATTATTTATAGTGTTTGTATTGAACTTTTTATACCTAGTTGATGGTCTTTGTACAAGTACGAGCGGTAAAGGCGTTCCAAATAATCCTACAATGGCTTCGGCAGATATTCTAGACCTCTCAAAATCTTTGGAGATGAGCGATTTGTCAAATACAGCAGGCGAAGTTATGTCGAATAATCTAAATAAAACATTAAAGTTCAAAAATGATTTGCGGCTTTCCACTCCGAAGCCCGTATTGCATATTGGGTCTTCTACAGAGGTAGGTAATTAATTATTAACTTAAAATCCCATCTGGCTCATAGTTTCGCATTTTCTGTTCATTATTTGTATAATAGGCCTTCCATTACATTAGCATCCGTTCTTCATACGAAGTACTTATATTACGTATAGGTGGCATGTTCCAGTTAGTATACGATGTACATTTTGTGATATTCGATATGTTAAAATAAAAAATTTTCATTCAAAAATGCGCGAAAAAATCTTATTGGAAGAAGCGCGGAATATACAATCTGTTATTTAGTAAAGATGTCAAGCAGTTTTTTGCAAAATTCATCCAAATTCAGCGTTTATTTTTGCGCACATTATTTAAAGCATCTAAATCATAAAATACCTACCGCAAAATTGGTTTTTTAAGTCGGCTGCATTATTTGGTGGTCCATTTCACTCGAGGGGGTAGTCGCTTTGGAAGTCTGCTGTCCTACGGGATGAAGATATGTCGAGATCTGTGGAGTGGAGATACATGGATGTCCGGTGGAGATATGTGGAGATCCGGTGGACATATGTGAAGATCCAAGAACTTCGGCTGCAATTGTGTGGAATTTTAGTGGCGGAAACAAGATGATCTGCAACTAATAGAGCTTATTCAAATTATTTATGGGCCCATTACAATGCTGGGTTCCTACTCTATGAATCTCGTTAAGATCAGACAAAGTAAAAATACAGACTCTACATAAATCTTTGAATCTCGTTAAGATCAGACAAAGTAAAAATACAGACTCTACATAAATCTTTGAATCTCGTTAAGATCAGACAAAGTAAAAATACAGACTCTACATAAATCTTTTAAAATAAGTGTATAAATCAGATTTTTCTTAGAGACAGTTTAGTTTTTTTCTAGTTCCTTGATGTACACTGGTAACTAGTTCTTACTTTATGTATTTATTCCAAAGTGTGTACCAGCGAGAGAATTTCCACTTGGGAATGCTGACTTATTGTTTATTAGGTCAAAAACAAATGTATTTTGGTTGTTGTTTTTCCTTTTTATTATTTTTTTTTAATTATCATTACAGTGATTATGTATATAATGTTTATTTTTCTACGTGTTCCTATAATTTATTTTATTTTCTGATACGGAAAAAGGTATTAGGTTTTTTTTTCTGCACTGTTTGTTTTGTTTAGTATATAAATTTTAATATTATTTTGACCAAGTCAGGTGTTACTAAACATATACCTATGTAATAATTGATTTTAATAAAACTAAGTTGATCATATGTTTCTTTGAAATTTTTGTTTAAAAATTAATTTTATGTAGGTACAGATGTTCTTCTCTAAAATACCATAACAAGTTGTGAGTAAAATACAAGGGTAAAATAAAACTGAGTTAGTTAACGATACAATCCCCCGAGAGTAATGAGATGATACATAATCTTTTATTATTAGATCAAATATCACATACCATTTGTAATAGTCTACTTACTACCTCTGAAAAGTTTGTGATTTATCCATATTATAAATATGGATACAAATTATTATTAAATAATATCAAACTGCCACTTTCTGACAGCAAAACCGTGTTTTTTCCAAAGATCTGATTCCATCTAAAATTGAAAAGTTATTAATGTAAATGGAGGTCCGGAGAAGATACACGAAGGTCCATGGAAATCCAAATGATCTCCATGGAGATCCCAGGATATCCCTGGAGGTCCAAGGATTTCCATGGAGATTTATGGAGTTACAAGAAGTTCTCCACAAATGGAGATGAGTTTCTCTAATTGTGTTTGTTTATTAATTATTTTTATACCTATTTTTGCCTGCAGTCCAGTCTTCATTTCAGCGTTAGTCATGCCAATATGTAACAACAAAAAGGATAGGCTTGTATTACTACTTCTGATGATTTCAAAGATATATGGGAAATGCACTGCTGCTCAGATAATTCAGATTTTGAAACTAACCATCCTCTTATTGAGGCTTCGCATGGATTTAGAAACGGCATACCACAATGTCTACTCTAGACTCTCAAATAGACTAAAAATTATTTAATTTTACAAGGCTTTGTCAACAACTAATGTTATGATAATAAAGCTATTTTTGAATTTGAAAATTTGAATTTGAATTCAAATGCCTAGAGTATCAATGTAACAACTCATCTTATACTAGACATTGCTTTATGCCGTTTCTAAATCCATGCGAAGCCTCAATAAGAGGATGGTTAGTTTCAAAATCTGAATTATCTGAGCAGCAGTGCATTTGCCATATATCTTTGAAATCATCAGAAGTAGTAATATAAGCCTATCCTTTTTGTTCTTATATATTGGCACGACTAAAGCTGAAATGAAGACTGGACTGCAGGCAAAAATAGGTATAAAAATAATTAATAAATCATTAATAAATTATTTTTATACCTGTTCACTATTTGAGAAGTGGCAAGTTTTTTAGCTCATTGGAAAGCTAATACATCTTGATCGAGCCATTTTTTCCTATTGTATATTTTTAGTTTTTTTTTTTTGGAAAGCGTGGTTAAAATAATGCATAAAGGTGTTGTAGAAAGAAGTGAACATATCATTTGCTGTTAATTTATCACAGACACTCTTCCGTTCTTCATTACTTAAGAGACTGAACGTAGGTTTTGTTGTTCACCGAGAAAGAAATAAACTTTCGAATAACTTAAATTCGAGCCTGAATTACTTGATGCGGGTCTATCAAGGTACATATGAAGTTCTAGGGCACAGTGATCAGAAACACCTGTTTCAAGGACTCTTAGTAGTAGTAGTAGTAAGGGTGGGGGGGCCGAACCCCGGTAGATAGGCCTATAAGTCCCTTTTCACCATCCCCGATCCGCCCTCCCCTACCTGGCTACTTCCAACATCCGGCCCGCACTGAAACGGCCCGTCACCTTGATAAAGGTGAGGACGTCCTCCCAGTCCAGATCCTTTAGATCTTCCCGAGCAAGTGTTGGTGCTCCCAGTATCTTCCTCCTTAGGCGACTCCACCTATCACAAATTCCTATATAGTGGTATGAGGACTCCTCCCCTGTCCCGCAGTTCGGGCAGAGTGGGCTGTCCCCCACGCCGATAAGATGCAGATGTCTGTTTAGGCTTCCATGCCCAGTCAGAATACCTACCAAGTTCCTGATGTCCTCTCGGCTCTTTTTTAGCAGTCGCCTTGCTCTGGATCCGTCAGGATTTAGAATCATTTCCTTGGCTTGTCTGCATCCTTCTTTTCTTCTCCAATTGTTCTTTAATTGTCTTGTTCCAGGCCCAGTTATTCTCCTCACACCAACCTTGAACTATCCGACACGCCACCTGCATACGCTCGCAGACCGTTCTCACGAACTTGCCCGTGATCATTACTAGCCCGTCGTCAGCATATGCTTGTCCGTAGAATCCCTCAAGATTTAACCTTGTCAGGAGGCTGTCCATCACCACGCACCACAAATGTGGCGAGAGGCAGCTGCCTTGTGGGCAACCTCCTCTTACCCCGGCTTCGACGCGAACTTCTCCCAGCGTGGCGCTGATCTTTCGGTCTTCCAGTGCCGTTTTTACCCACTTGACCAATTGAACTGGTGTTCTCTTGGCCTGGAGGGCTTGACAGATAGTTTTCGTTTTAGCCTTATCGAAAGCTCCTTCTACGTCAAAGAAGAGCGCTAGTGCCATTTCTTTGTTTTCTATTGCCTTTTCAGCCCTTCTAACTACAGAATGGAGAGCCGTTTCAGTCGACTTCCCCCTTCTGCAGGCGTGCTGATTATCATGTAGAGGAGAATCAGTTAAGATCTCTTCCATGATGAACCTGTCAATCATTTTTTCCATTGTCTTCATTAAAAATGAAGTTAGACTTATAGGCCTCTAGGACTTGGGATGGGAATAGTCTCTCTTCCCTGCCTTGGGGATGAAGACGACATCCGCTGCTCTCCAAGCTTGTGGAACGTACCCTAGTGCTATGCTGGCCTCGAATACTCTCTTTAAGTAAGGGAGTAACGTGTCAAGGCCCGCCTGCAGCATCATGGGTATAATTCCATCCGGCCCTCCTGCCTTATATGGACTGAACTCCCCACTGCCCAAGTTATGGATTCCTCAGCCACCACACTGCGGGCAAGGTTCCAGTCCATCTCTGGCTCTGGTTCCTCGTCCCAGTTGGTAGTCTGTACCTCTCCGGGGAAGTGGGTTTTTAGAAGAAGCTCTATCGTTTCCTCTCTGTTCGCCGTCCATTGTTCGCCTGTTTTCAGAGAGCCAATCTCTTTTTGTCTTTCCGAGCCCAGCAGCTTAAGCAGACGCGCTGAGTCCGAGAGAGACTCCATCTCTCCACAGAATTTTCTCCAGCTGTCTCTTTTGCTGCGTCGGACCTCGATTTTACATTTCCTTCTGGCTTCCAGATACACATCCCAGAGCTCCTGCCGCCCTTCCCTGAAAGCGTGGCGGTGTGATCTTCTCACGTCTTTTTTAAGACGGGCCAGAGTATCACTCCACCAAGGCAGCCTCTTGGCGCTCGCTTTCTTAAGTAGGCACGCTTGTTCATAGGAGTCGATGTTTACACTGTTTAGCTTTACCACCTCAATTTCTAGTTCTTGTTTTGATGAAATAGCCTGCCCTAAAGTTCCCATTCTTTTCAGTGGCTTCTCCATCTTATCCGATCTAATTTCGAATCGGATCATTCTATGATCGGACATAGTTATGTCCCTACTTACCCTCCAATTGACTACCTTTTCCGCAAATGCTCCAGTTAACACTGTAATATCGATAACCTCCTGACGAAGCCGATTCACAAAAGTTGGTTCCGCATTTACGTTAGCTACTTCAAGGTTTTCCGATACGAAATACTCTAATAAAGCCGTACCTCTCGCGTTAGTGTTAGTGCTCCCCCAAAGGACTCTTACATTAAATAAAAAAATCAAAGTTGGCAAACAAGTTGTCAATCACTGATGCAGCTGTAATACAGGGCGGGTAAATTCTCTTATCAAATGTCTGAAATCGTATGAAGAAAACATATCACATAGTCTATTCTTGCATGTGGTGTTACTGTTTAGGTCCACATTGAAATCCCCAGAAATTATGACATTAGTACAGTTGTTAGTTATTGTATTAAAATTTCTAAATTGAACAGAAAGACTCCCAAATCCGACTGTGGAGAATGATACACACTGGCTATAATGAAATTATTATTTATTTCAAATTTACCAACACAATGTTCAAAACCCTTTTCTATGCTATCAATATTAGTCGTGAATGTTGACATTGGAAGCTTCTTATTACTTAATAGATAGACGACTGGACCATGTAACATACAATCACGCTCATACATTATACTAGGGTCTAGTCCTTACCGCGATTCTAATCTGCCAGAAAGTCGTCGAAACTTGATTAGAAGATATATGACTCTCAAGTACTCAACTACTCTCTGTTATATCATTAAGGTTGATAAAAAATATGCATGGAAACCGGAAGCCAGTCGAGTTTATTTAATCATTTTATTCTAGTTTCAACGTCAACCCTCTGCGATGCCAAAAACACCCTACAAACCAAGTACTGGCTATAGCAGGGCTGGAACTGGTTTTAAACCCACCACGAACTTCAAAAAACCTGGTTCTGGAAAGCCAGTTACTGGATTCAGGCCTCAGACTGGCTTGGACGGCGTGAGTAGGCCAATGACTGCGGTCCGAGGCGCAGGCTACACTTCAGGAGGCAGTAAACCCTTTGATCCGCTCAATCAAGGGGCTAGTATCGAGACTCCGCCCTTAGAGCTTCAAAAGGATGATTCGTAAGTATCATATTTATAATTGGCCTTGGGCCCTAGTTGTCTCAGAAACTAATAAGGTAATGTGGGGGGTGGGGGGTAGGGTGCATAATCAGATATCATATTAAAAATACGAATAATTCTAAATACTGTACTTAGAAAAAATAGAATTAAATGTATTTACTGATATTTCGTTCTGCTTAGAAACAAATCGTTAAGACCATTGTCAGAAAATATCTTATTTAACAATTTAAAAACTGATGTAAAATAGTGCTTTGTTTTTCTAGATGTCCCCAGCCCCATCATAGTTCTGGGCTTACCTATAGTATGAGTTAGTTTGGGTTACTTTCGAACAACATATAAAATTTGTTAGGGACAAATTCAAATATACAATTAAAAACATGAATTAAACAGTATAAATATTATATTATTAGACTACCACATCTAAGTACCAACTTGCATTTTAAAGAAGAATTTGCATTTTAACGAACCAATGTAAAGTTTAAAGAAAGTAATCAAATCTGCAAACGTAGTACATATTAATGCTGTATCACAGGTTAAGAAGAAAACTCATTTATAAAATAGAACGTTCCCTCAAGCAGAAATCGCTTCGCTAGAAATGTATTTAAAAAACGAAACTTCGAGGAAATCAGGTCAACTCTGGCACCGTTTGATCTGCTTCCTGCTATCGTGGTTATATGGTTATCCACTCGTCTAGCGAAAAGTAAAACAGTAATATTGCGACATTTGGCAGCACAAAAACCTACTTTGTGTACAATAATTGTAGTAAATAACACTGTTAGAAGAAGCAAGAAGCACATCAATTTTTGTTTCTGTCGTCTTTCCAATTATACCAAGGTGGGATATAAGATGAGAGAGTTGAATACCTTATTTTGTAATTTTAGTGAAATTGGGTGACAAGCCTCTATATCGGAGCTCTCTTTTAATATGTTTTTCTTGATTACCTGCCATTTGACTTTATTTTTCTTTTCTTTTATATTGTTTTGTCTCACTTATAGGTACTTCAGGTTTATTTATTTTTCTCTTTAGGTGGACCTTAATTTTTCGTTTATAAATTAGTATTTTTCAACTTCATCGATAATAGTCATTTCGAAGGATGCTGTATATATTTTAGACTTGTCAAATGTTACTATATAATTTCTAAACACCTCTAAAGTGTGACCGATATCCACAAACGGTAAAACTTTAACTAATGGTTTAGTACAGTAATAAAAACTACAGTTTCTGAGATCACAGGGGAGTTTTCGCACTACATTTTCTTAGCAACTGTAACGTAATGCTTTATAATAGCTAAGTTTTGGGAACTGATTCCAGTTCATGTAAAATAATATTTATATTTTACTTTTCTTGTATCCACATCACTTTTCTTGTATCCAATAATAGCTGGGTATGCATCGTATGCAGTAATGTGTTTCATCCAAGCTGCTGCAAACGAAATATTGAACAATAATTTAATATACTGTTCAGACTCTTGCAGAGAGTTAGCTTCAAAGACAAGTGAAGGGGAATACCAAGTTAAATCCTTATTATGTCCTGTTCAAGACTTAACAAGCGGAGCTACATCAAAATAATTACCTTGCACTCTTAAAGTGAAACTCAGTAATTTTTGAAGAGGAGGCATCGGTGATGGACTCTAGACACATGAGAGACATAGAAGCATATCAATCTCATATCGGGTCTGCAAATGCACACAGAAACAGAAAGATGCTATAATCAATGGCTATGAAAAGAAAACCTCCACACACCGGGAGATTCAAACAGTGATATTGGGGCAAGCCATTTCGACTCAAACCAATAATTCAAACACCGCCCAATGCACGCAGACAGGATGCATTGCTGTATTTTCAGAGACTCAAACCATCTGTGAGCTATGCAAGGAAGCTGTGGTGCGAACGGACGCCATTGCTTTTTTCAGTTTAAGACCAGAAAAAATGCACCATCATCCATTAAGAACCGTCGCAGTTTTGAGGGTAATCATAGAACTATAGCAATCCAAGCGAGAGTTACGTGCTTAAATAACAGCAGTAGTAAAATTTCGGAACATTCAACTCATAGATCTGCAATTCCTCCTACAGAGCCAAATAAAATATTTCTTCACCAAGAAATGGAAGATTTGTGTTCTGAGAACAATAAGCAGTCGGAGTCTTATTTAGATAAAACACGACTGCTTGTAATGGGCAGCAGAGCTGCTGTAAGAAATGTACCGTACCTTATAAAACAGAATTATCTTAAATTGCCTACTGATATAAACTGTCAATACAGTTATCTTTGAATCGTGTTACCCACATGTACAAGGCTAAACAAAGACTGGTTACTTTTATAATTCGGGTATATCTAATGGGTAAACCGAAACTACCAGGCACTGATCCCTCGTTTGATGGGAGGATGCAAAGGCTTCTTGGAGGGGTGGATCACTGGCATCCTAGAATCACAACCTTTCCCAGGGGCTACCCAATTCCATCAAACGCTCTTCGAGGAATGGCTTTTCCTTATGGTAACATGGATGAAGATTTATCACCAGTAAATCGAGATTTATCACCAATAAATGAGGATCTATCACCAATAAATGGACAACAAAATTTTCGCCTGGCCAGCCCAATACTGCTGGCGATAGGTTAACAAAGGTGCCGGTCGAGAAAATTTCTCCTAATTTTATTGGTTTGTGTTATCAAACTATTGAATGTTTAGGCAATAAGCTTTTAGATTTAGATATAATATTCACTGATAGTAATAATTTTACTTTCTCTTACCAACTGATCACTGGCAAAAGTCAGAACGGATAGAACACCTTAAATTGAGGAACTTTTCTCTCTTACATTGCTTCTGTCGAACAAAATATGGTGGTAGTATAGTTATTTTTATTATAAATATCGTTGTAGTATCCTAAATGTATCTAACTACTGTGTTGAAGGGATTCTAGAATGTGTGGGATTTAAACTTGTTGATTTTAATGTGATAATATAAAAGGGTAATTTTAAATACTTTTTATCTCCTTTGTCAGACCTTTAAAAAACATACAAGAAGCCTCTCATTTTTTCAAAGTTGGTGGTGATATTAACGTAGATTTTTTGGTGCCTAGTTTCAATCAATCTGTTTTGTGTGATCTTGTAGCGTCTTTTAACGCTGAACATATTGTTAGGACTCCTACAAGAGTTATTTCATGCTCTAGTACTTGCATTGACAATGTGCTGACTAATCACAATGCGTTCCTTTGTGCCACAGTTCTTGACCTGCATTTTTCTGATTACTTTTCCCAAATTGTTTCAGTAAACTTATCATTCAAGAAGTTAAAGAATCCCACTCAATTCTCACTTAAAATAATGTTTTCCAAAGCAAACAAGGGCAGGTTTATCACCTGCATAGAGAATGAAAACTGGCCTGAGGTGTACAACAATGATACATGTGAGGAGGCTGTCAACTCTTTTGCCGATAATATTTGTTATTACTTTGAAATGTGCTTTCCTTTAAAAAGGATTTCTTCTGCAGCTTCTGTATATAGGAAGAGAAGAGGTTCGCTACCATCAGAATTACTTCAATTAAAACTTATGTTTGTCACAGTTGGTGACCTGTTGAATTAAGATAAAAAATATAAACCATTATATAAGACTTTAAGTAACATATACAAAATAAATCTCAAGCAATTTTACCGAAAAGGAAATTATAAAAAAAATATGATAATAAATATAAAACTATGTGGCAGATAATTAATAACCTACAGAAAAAGTCCAAACAGAGAAAACCAATAGGAATTGGTAAACGATTGGTCCGTTATTAAAAATCTAGTTCGCAATAAAGAGAAGACAACCTTTTTGTTTTTTTTTTTCATCAGGTCGTCAGAATAGTATTGATGCGCTTTGTCCAAGTTTTAACACTAAAATAATGGCAGTTCATTGGCAAGGTTGTTGGGAGTGATCTTTATTCGTCTCTTAATTGGAGCACACATGTAGAATGCTTATGCAATCGTATAAGAAGTAATTGCTATGCTCTTAATTTTCTCTTCAACTATTGTAGCCAAGAAATCTTACTTGCGCTTGACCATGCCAACATCCAGTCACATATTCGTTATGCATGGCATTTTGAGTTCGGGAGTTGGTAGCCACAGCAAAAGAGTTTTATTGTTGCAAAGAAGGGCTATAAGAATAGTGTGTCAGCTATCGAGCAGATAATCGTGCACAGGACATTTTAAAGATTTAAGAATACTTACAATCTTCGAGACTTACATAATGGAAGGGTGCATCTATGCTTATAAAAACCAACTGCCTCTTCAATCGGTACGCTCTAATTAATCATTGCCATAACAGCAGGGAAAGGCACCTCCTGCTGCAAGGTAAGCACAGAACAGCCCTCTACCAAAAAAGTATTCTTTTTAATGCATGTAAATATTTAAATTTTTTGAGTAATAAGATTAAATCTTCACCTAATCTCAAAACGTTTAGGCTTAAAGTCAAAAACATGCTACTACAAAAGACCTGCTGCTCTTTGGAGGATTTTTTTCATTGTAAGCAGTTTTGCATGTTATCTATGACGGTAACCTAACCGTCATAGATAACATGCAAAACTGCTTACAAAGAAAAAAATCCTCCAAAGAGTAGCAGGTCTTTTGTAGTAGCATGTTTTTGACTTCAAGGTTAGGGACTATGACGTTTTCTTAATTATTAAGAAATAAAGTTATTATTATTATTATTATTATTATTATTATTATTATTATTATTATTGAGTTTGATTCAATTTAATGATCAATGATCAGTTCCCGATAACCAAACCCAAAAATGAAAGGTCAGTTTAACGATTGCGTAATTTTGGCCGAATTTGCATTTTCTTTGTTTAAAGAATTTGTTTGTTCAAGCGATGATAATTTTTTTCTGGCTTCTCTAAGACAACTGAACTCAACACTATTAAGATAAACATTAAGATTTTCTACAAAGGCATCTGTATGTATGAAGCTCAACGACAATATGCTTCATAATTTTCTCTTATCCTTTTTCATCACATTTTTTTCCAAAATGTGTCAGTAAAATTGCCTCTTAATGCATTCATTGGCAAAAATGCCGTGCAATTCCGTCCAAACATATAGGCTTGTAAATTAAATAGGATGGTTCAACTGGGTCAACACCGACGTGAATATTGTAAACTAACAGTGATAGCTAACAATGTTCGATAACGTTGTTTGCGACATATGGAATTTCCATAACATGTTGATGCTGTGAGAGTTGCTTGGGTTACTTTATATATCTGACTTTAATTAACTTATTTTTATTATTCTTTTAAATGCCGTGTTCTAAGAGAAATTTATTTGTGCATTCTAAGTAAAGGAACAAAATGCGAAAGAGAGTTTAACCCCCCAGAGTCTTTCCCGTTAAGGTACAAAATAACTCAGGCTGAACACCCAAGAGCCTTTCCCGTATAGGTACAAAATAGTTCTAGATGAACAGTGGGGTGAACTTGTTGCCAGAACGCTCCCTAAAGGATCCACGAACTGATCCAAGTTGTCGTTTACTCGGTCCGCTCGATCTTTTATACTAAAATTTGCTGAAAGTTTACTGATTGTTTTTAAAACATGTTTAGATAATAATCATAATAATTATGTTTCAAGATCAAGCATCAAGTTCAAACTTTAGACTGAGTGTTCTTTTTTAGTGAATATGATTTCTAGTTTACACATGCCCCCCTCCGTCTTGCATTGGTCCCCAATGCAAAAACAGTCTGATTTTTTTTCTTTAACTGGTTTTTGTTTTCTACAAAACATATTTTTTCTACATTAGTAGCATTATTGTTTTCTTTTTTCATATCTATCGTCAGTTCAGGAGGTCTCCATAAAAGTCGGTAGTTATGCTTAAAAAATCAATAGTTGTTACTAAATCCTTTACGGTTAAAAAGTTAAAAAGAATAGAATCACCCTTATAGATTTGTTAGCGACTGTCAAAGAAATTATTAAAAACCTCTATTATCGATCAAAAACTCCTTAATGAGTATTTTTTAAAATAGTGAAACTCCCTTAAATATTAACGAGTGGTCCTCAATATTTGAATAGTCATATCGTTCCCCACATCATTAAATCTAAGTTATATTTGAGCATTTTTCAATTTTGGTTCTGATGCTTGATATTGCTTATAGTTTAGTTCGGTCCTGGATTCCAGCCAATGGTTATCCATGGATGAAGGTCCGTACTAAATTCCAGAGCCTTGTCGTGGATCTCCATTTGGTTGCAGTCCGAATAAGGGCTCCATCTGACCGAACTGTGGGTTGACATTGAATGGTGCTCCAAGTACATGCAAAAAATATAACAGAACATTAGTAAACAATATTGACCCGTACCTCTTAGTCTAATAAATTCCCGTATATTATTTGTTAATATAAATATGCATCTGTATATATGTTTTTCACTTGTTCTTTAAGTAATGAGACATACTAGAAATATATTTTTATGTTGTCATTCAATATCATTAGTTCGGTAATTGAAGATTATAATTATCATTGAAAGTATTATCTTATACTTTAGGACTATATTCGTATGTTTATATTCTTTTAATCCGCAAGAAGTATTGGCAATTATGATTTAACAAAAAATATTTGAACCATTATATGTTCTATCTTACTTATGTACTATTAGATTAACACAGGTATATGTGTTCTCCATATCCCCTCTTTTCTCTATTCCCTTTCAAAATATATCTTAAATTTTCCTCAATATTTTAATAATAAGATTTAAATCATACTCTATGTATAATTGGATAAAAATATTACAACTTATGCTAAAATATATGTACTACGTTGTTATACTTAATTGTGTGATTAGCATTTTCTACACCATCTGTTGTATTTGGGGCGTCGCCGTCAGCGTCGTGTTCGTTGTTGGGTAGCCTTGTACTTGAGACAAATCTTGAAAGTTTCAGGTACTTGTGCTTGTATTCCATTGCCGGTTTGTTTCTGTTGAAAATAAAAATATTTTATTAGCGAATGCTGACGCCTGATTTATTTGAATGTTTGGCCTTGTCTCGATAAACTAAAAGGATTGCTTATAGTTGTATTTATTGTAACATCGACTGCTTGACCCCGTAACCGTTGACCAGTTTGTTTTAGAACAATATTAATTACAGTGTCTATTTAATACATGTATGGGTTATTTACACCTTTTGGCTTCAATTATATTGCCTTAACTGATGATTTGAATTAATATTTTTAATTATTACCCTTCCTAGATATGAGCATTCTCTAAGAAAGCTAATGTTTTTATTTTCGGTGTAGATTACCTAAAACAAGTTTACAAGTTTTCGCTTATTTCTAATTATTTAATCATCTTTACGTATTTTGTCTATATATTTTAACTATTTCTATCTATTCTCTATGTTTTGTGTTGGCCGACACTTTTGTGATGTATTCTCTTTAGTATTACCTCCTATCTTTAATTTTTAACTTATTTTCCCTTATTTCTATTATTACTCTAGTTTATTATATTCTCATATATTGTCTACTTTTCCTTATAACTCTATATATGCCCATCTATAGCTTCTAATTTCATCTCCTAGGTCCTCATTTTGTCCAAGTGTCCGACTTATGATCTTCCCTATTAGGTACTTATCTGCGACAGTTTGCTGCAACATTTCCTATACGAACTGTATATCATTTTGATTTCTAGCTGTTCCTTTATTTTAATTCAATATTATATCTCTTTTACACTCAATATTTTCTCTATTATTCTCCCATTTCTCTTTTAATTAAATGCCTGTGGTTTTTTTTTCTGTGACTTTGCCAGTAAGGTACTTATCGTTAAACAATTGCATTTAAAATTATAACTTTTTCCCCTAGTTATATATCTCAATTTCTCAATTTATTTCTTAATGCCTACGTGTTTTTCAATGATTTTCCCAATAAGGTGCTGTCGTTAACACTTGCATTCGAAATTATAATTTTCTTCTTTAGTTACTCGAAACTCCATTAAAAGATTCTAACGCCCATGTTTATTTTTCCATCTACGATTTTCCCAATTAGATACTTATCGTGAACATTTGCGTTCTTCCTCATCTCCTGTACTATAGTCATCTACGCCACCTTCTTAGTTTCTTCGTTTCTGTGTGTATTTGCTTATTTTTAGGTTACTTAGTTACGTGTTCCTTCTTAGTTATTTATTTTTTCTTTTTTGGTTTACTTTTTCCCTCTGTTCAGTTCGAAGTACTCCCTTAGTGTATTGTTTCTTTATAGTTCTGGTTTCTTCTTATATTTCCTTTCTTCTAGTTTCTGTTACCTTTTGTACCTTAGATAATAATTTTATATGACTTTCCTATGTTTGGCAATATCTCTATTATACTTTATATATCATTTCTTAATTCCTCTTATATTTTGCTTTCCAACTATCTGACTTGTGAATTTCCCCTGTTTGGTACTTATTCTGAGATAGTTAAGTTTAACAATTCTTTATACATCTTGTATATACTTATTTCGTAGTATTCCTTTATTTCCACATTTCCTACTTCTTAAAAAGTTCTTCTTCTTTTTCTATCTGCTTGTTCCTCCGCCTAAGTGTTATTTTACCTATTATCTAAGCTATTTGTCAATGGCACTTATGTTTTAAACCTGTAATTTCCCGCAACTTTTTTCCCCAAAACATGCTAGTAATTTTTTCTCTATGTTGTCGTCCTTCCTAATGGCACTTATATTTTTGTTGTATATTTTCTGTCTTATATTTTGCCATTGCCTCTTTTGTCTCTCGCATGATTAGCTGAAAATTTACTTCTTCATTATGGTCCTCTTTGTTTTCTTGCTTTAAGATATTATGAATTGGTGATGCCTTGGTCCCTGGATCCATTGTATGAGTGTCCTTGAGCTTAATTTGTTTTATTGGTTTTTATTATGCTTATTTTGCAATGGGATAGATATGTTTTCATATAACTCCGAAAGCAGTTAAGTTAGTCCTCGAAGGAACGAAGATCCGCCCGCAGAAAAGATTCACTCCCTCTGGAAGATGTGTGATGAACAACTCGAAGTCACTAATCTCTGTAATACTCAGTAATGTTGATTGATGGTATCTCAAATCTGAAGAGAAGCTGGTACACGAATTTAACCTTGTGGATCTTAATGGCTATGAATTGTGTTTGAAGATCTATTTAATTCTGATAAAAAAAATTCTTTTGGCTGACCCTGTAAATCAAGGTACACAGCAATCGAAACGGCAATTGTCAAAATGGTTTGAAGAAAAAAATGACGATACACTTATTATGTCTACGGGGGTCCGAATGGCGTTTATTGTCGAAAGGTCGAAAAGGCACTTCCACGATGTGACTTCACTGCATATAAATACTTGAAAGGCCTCTGGGGTTAGGGATTTAAACGGCTGCATCCAATAAACGGCACTAAAGAACAGAACGGCACCTCCAAAGGTTGTCTTCTCGACAAGTCCATGGTCCTAGGTCCAATGTACGGGGATCATAACGGCGCCTCCACCACGTGTCAAAGAGGATTTGGGCGCTAACCACCACGTGTAGCAGAGGTTATGGCTTGGCGTGATCCTCTTTGCTCTTGCAGGGTGCGTAGCGCAGATGATGATGATGACATAGGACGAAAACTCGTACTTCGTACTAAATGTCTATTACTGCCCAGGTTTAGTATACATGAAAGTATGCACTTAGGTTGCTAACTATGTTTAAATCTATTTCACCAGAGGAGCGTGGAACGCATGACTATTCGTTGAATACTTCTCGGACGCGACCCACTCAGTTTCATGAGACAATTTGAAATACTTATTACTTAAATTATGTTGATGCTATGAGAGTTGCTTGGGTTACTTTATATATCTGACTTTAATTAACTTATTTTTATTATTCTTTTAACTGCCATGTTCTAAGAGAAATTTATTTGTGCATTCTAAGTAAAGGAACCAAATGCGAAAGAGAGTTTAACCCCCCAGAGTCTTTCCCGTTAAGGTACAAAATAACTCAGGCTGAACACCCAAGAGCCTTTCCCGTATAGGTACAAAATAGCTCTAGATGAACAGTGGGGTGAACTTGTTGCCAGAACGCTCCCTAAAGGATCCACGAACTGAACCAAGTTGTCGTTTACTCGGTCCGCTCGATCTTTTATACTGTTCATAATAATTATGTTTCAAGA